>CM033455.1:9140694-9143194 GCA_019425755.1 Amaranthus cruentus
ATATTCCACAAGCAGCACACTCATAAACCCCAAGAAAAACATGAAAAGGGGAAAAAGGAAAAGTTGGTTTCAATAAATCTTTGCCAATGGACCTAGCACTTTCCAAATAAAAAATTTCCCCCAACTAGAAAATGGGGTTTTTTAAGTTTAACCATAGAAAATTTGGGGCTTAGGGGCTTTAATCCTCCACAAAAAGAAGTTCTTTGTTTCGCCAATATTTCTATAGATGCACTTTTTATTTTTAAAGGAAACCCCTAATCCCCATGCCAAAATCCCCCCCCTTTTCCCCTTTTTTGGGATAATTTTTCAAAAGGTTTTCAATCTATTAAAATCACCCAAACCCCCCAATCAAAGACCTTTTCTTCCCATTTGAATTTCCAAACCCAAAATCATGACCCCATTCCCCATATGACAAAAGAACCCTTTTTTAAAAAAAAAGGCAGGGCCCTTTAAACAAAATTTTTACAGAAAAAAGAGAGCCTTCCCCCCCTTTTAAACCCCAACCTTTCCAAATTGAATTTTATTCACCCGCCTTCCAAAAAGGAAAGCCCTTTTGATTCCCCCAAAAAAGGAAGTTTTGGGTTTTGATGATAAATGGGTAATTTTCTTTCCAAAGAGTAATCCACCCCCCGGAACCCCCACCACCATTTAAAGAGAAAAAAGTTTTTTATCAAAATATTACCACCCCAAACCCCCCCCCTTTTGGGGTTTTGGGTTTTCCCCCAAAAAGTAAAAGGCCCAAATCCATTCAAAACCCCAAAAAAGAATTTCCTTGAATTTGATTTTTCTTTTGGAAACCTTTGCCCTCTGTAATAGGGGAGACTATTTAAAACCCTTTTTAAAGGTTTTTAAATTTAAAGGTCCTTTTTTCCCTTTTCGGCCCCCATTTTATCAAATTGGTTTCATGCAACAATGTTTCTATTATCCCCGAGGTAACCAAAATTTTTTTTTAAAACAACGCAGAAAAAAAATTTTCCCCTCATACTTTAGCCCGCATGATTGGGGCCCCAAAAAAACGACTTTAATAAGCTTGCCGCAAATAGCCATCAATAGAAAAAATTGTAATAACGACCTACTTTTCGCTAGGGGGCACCCGAAAAAACCAAAAAAATTTTTCTTTTCCACTTTTCCCCCCGATGAATTTTTCCCCCCCCTTCTTCAAAAAGCACCGGACTCCAAGAATAAAGAGATAAGGGAACGGGGTATTCCCTTTGCCTCCCCCTTTTTTGGGGGTTTTGGTGGAGCCATTATAAAATACTCGGGGGGAAAACAAAAATTACCCATTCACCCCAAGGGGAAACTTTTCCATAACCGGTTTTCCCTTTAAATCATACCCAAATCAAGTTTAAAACCCCGGGAATTTTTTTTTTTTGGCCCAAATTTTTTATTTTTTTGAACCCCATCCAATATTTTTTTCCCCAAAAAGCAATTTTTCATCTAGGGAAAGGATCCTTTTCAATCTAAGGAAAAAACGGATAATCTTGTAAGGGGCCCCCTTTTTTTACCCAAATCATCTTGAGGAAGGTTCCCAATTTGGAAAAACTCACCCAAGAACATTTATAGCTCAAAAAACCCCCCCAAGAATAATGACAAAATCAAGTGCTTTTGATGTTTCCCACTTTTTTAAAAATTTTAATTAAAACCCCAAACCCCGACCTTATCAATACCACAACCCACACCTTGTTTTACCTCCTCAGAAGGAAGTCCCCCCAAAAAATTCATTTGCTCCTGGAAATATAGATGGTTAAAATTTCAGTCGAAAAGATCCCTTTGAAAAACAAAAATTTTTTATAAATTTTTTTTTTCACTTCATTAACATACAATTTCCATTAACCCCAATTGAACAATTTCACCCCTTTCTGCATCTTGTGGCAGGAAAAAAATTTTTTTTTGGTTTTAAGGAAAAAACCAAAAACGCCTACCCTTTTACAAACCTTTTCCCCCCAATTTAAACCCCGCAGTAAAGGTTTTTTGGCAAACGCCCCCGAACATTCCGAGACAAGTTTTTTTCCCCCTAACGGGTTTTTTTATCTCTTTTTGGGGTTTAAATTTCCCCCTTTCCCCCCCCCCCCCCCCCAAAATTTTTAAAAAGTTTTAAATTTTGTTAAAAGACAAAGTTTAAAGCCTCCCCCTTTTTTTCCAAAAAAAATTTTTTGAAGGAGGATGTGGAACCAACAAATGCCCCGGGCTTTGGCCCCCCAATTATTCATCTCTAAGATAAGAAAGATTGTTTTCCCCCGGGGGTTTTGAAGGCCCTCCCCGGACCGGAAACTTCATCAACCTTCATCTTAAAAAAACGATCAATTTGTTTGTTTTTCCCAAACCAAGTGAATTTTATGCGGAAAAGGACACAATGGGAATTTCATTTCTTTCGGCCCCTTCGCTACTAAACAAAACCCCAATTCCACCGGGGAAAAATTTCTTAAAATCCCCTGAGTAACCACGCCCCGAATTAGGAAATAGATTTCCCCTCGGCATTTGTTTTCTCCCCCATCATTTT
>CM033455.1:9148194-9415694 GCA_019425755.1 Amaranthus cruentus
ATGGCAGGATCTATTATTGGTTTTCTACAGAAGGTGAATTCAAAGAAGGATTTTGATAGGTATAATACCTTAACTTTTTCTTGTTTTATGTTGTATATGGATATGGATGATATCTGTTATTGGAATTTTTTCCTCCTCATTTCTTTTCCATCCCATTTTCTTCTGGTTTGAACCAACCTGGCTGGGTTGGATTTCCAATTGTGGTATTTGAGATATTGTTCGAAAATTCTATAAAATTCTGTCGGTCAGCAATCGAATGGATTTGAGAATTTTTTCCTCTTGCTTTTCCATCCCATTTTTAATCACTTAAATTTATACTTGACTAGGATAACAGGTTCTGATGGATACTTTTCTCTTGGATCAGTTATAATAAGTTCTGTACTTGGCTGAATCCTAACAATGTATTTGTAACTTAATCAAGGTATTATATTCTCGACTTAACTTACTTTTGGGTTTGGATTTGAGGTTAATTGAGGTGAGTTACATGTAACTGTTTTTTAGGGTTTTTGTTTTGAATGTATTTGTATAAGTTTTTTGGAGTTTCGATTTGAATGTATTTGTATCTTGCATCTCAGCGTGTTAGTATTGAATGTTGATCTAATATTACATTCTTAAGTGACAACTTAAGTGACAACTCTTCTTTTACACTTTTATCTGTTCATCATTTGTTATACTATATTGCTTTCAATTTTTCATTACGAAAATAGACTGATAATTTTCAGTAAAAAACACTCTGTGATAAAGTTATGTATATCTGAACCTTTGATTAAGTCTAAATTCTAAATCTATGATTAGTACTAGTATATCTATCTATTACATATAAAACGTTTGGTAAGGCATAATACTATTCATGGAGCTTCCATGAACAGTGAAAACATTGTTTATGTGCGCGCCCTTTTTTCCTTCCTTCGCTCTTGTTGCTCTCTTCTTCTGCCTTCCTTCTTTCCCATTTCATTCTTACCTTCTACCCTAAATTTCTCCTTTTTTTCTTATGTTTCTCATTGGACAAAGGGAAAGGCAAGACAAAATCAGGCAAGGCTTCAGGCCAACTCTCTTTCTCCGGCCACCAAGTGTAAGTTCCGATCAATAACGACGCTGAGGAGGACTTTCAAGTTTGTAATTTTTAATGCTTTTCAGGGCTTATGGTATAGATCTATCACATTTAAGTTTGTGTTTGATGATTTTTGGTTATGGTTTCATTTGGTTCAAATTTTCAGTTTTATTTTGGTTTCTTTTGAACTTTTGGAGAATTAAAATGATGAAATTGGTTTCTTTGGTAAGAATGACTTCAATTATTTTTTTATATTGGTTTCTTTTGAATTTTTGAGGGATTTAAATCGAAATGATGAAATTGAGTTATGTAGATCAAATACCCTCAAAAGAGTCAATAATTTGTGAAAAGACCAGATGTGATAATAAATGCAAAAACATGGTATTCTATACCCTTTTACATTGCTTCATAGTGTAGCTCATAAGCTTATTTCCTCTATAGTTAGAACAATCATGCATATTATCTTTGACATTGTGCACACATTAAGCGTTTTTTCTTTATTTTCATCGTACTTGGTATCTAATTTTGTTAGATCTTATATAAACCCTGAATCTCTGATGCGTATAGAAGCATGTATGTTTTGTTGACCCTCAAACTAATAGTCTGCTACTGCTGTTAGATTAGTGTGTATATTTGCTTTGTCTTTTGTGTTTTCTGTTTCTGTAGGGGTGTGATAAGTCTAGATCGTAGCTTTTACCAACTGCTGTCTTGGTGTGCAATTGATTTTTAAAGTGGATTGATAGAACAAATGTTCTCATATGCTGCTGAGTTTATGAGGGTTGCTGCACTGTTGAAAGTTGAGCTGTGAGTGCATATTTAAGGTTGATTTACACTTTGATATTAGCCACAAATTGTTAGAATATCAGTGTTTGTCTCTGCTGCATGTGGACTGTGGAGATTACTTGTTACTGCTGTTTCATACTGCGTTTCAGAGATAGACTGATCTAAAGGAGGGGACATGGTTTTGGAAATGCAGATCATGATCTGTTGCTTAAATGTGTACAACAGGATGTGTAATTTTCCCTGCATGCAAGAAGTAGATACTGCATTGTGCTGGTTTGGTTGTAGTTGCAGCTGAACCTGTTTTTGCAAAGTTGTTGCTGCTCCTCCTTCACGTCTACTGCTGCTCTAATGGTATTATGTGCTGATTTGTTTGGTGTGACAGATGAGGAAATACTCTTGACATGGTACTTTCTATGCACAGATTAAGAGAGTGAGTGTGTAGAAGAAGAGTCGTGGATTAAAATAGAAATTATGGTTTTGGGGTCGATGTTTTGTGGTATAAGACCTTGAAGCCGATGAATTTGCTCAATATATATTATTTGGATGTGGTGTGTCTGTAAATCAGGGGCTGCTGTGATGATTTGGTATTGATCTTTGTCTAACAATGCAGCTGATCAGCTATTTCCAAGTACTGTTTTCACAATGTGTGTAATTGAGTGGTCTACTTGGCACTAAAGGCCCATCACTGTCATTGCAGTTGCTAGATAGCTGCAGCTGTGGGCTCATGATGGTGTCGATTGTGATGTTTTCTGGGAGTTGGTCGTTGTTGCTGCAGCTTTCTTATATTTGTCATTGTTGTCTTGTTGATGTTGTTATTGTCCGATGTTATTGTTGTCTAAGAAGAGATGTATTTTTGTCTATTGGTGTTGTTGCCGATGTCATGGTTGTTCACTACTGTCGCGAGATGCTAGCTGTTGAACAACTTTCTTCTGTCACACAAAATTAAATATACAACAAAACCTAAGAACGGTTCTATAATAAGAATTTCTCAACATTATTAACTGCAAAAGTGTAAATTATGAAATTAGTCAATTGAATAGTCAAAGAAAATCTAAGTGGTGAATGACACACAATACAAACTCCTAAAAGCTTATACATACAATGTCTTTCATATTTTATGCTTGTGAATTTTGTGTAGTAAGGTTATTCTACATTTACTTTTTAATGTTACTTTTACTTCTGTATATTCTAAACCATATATTGAAAACTAGAAGAGTAATTTTTATCATTGCTTGTTTTCTCTTGTTTAATCATTCATATTCATGAGCTTCTTTTTGGTAGAGAAGTTCATTGCCATCTGTATATGTAACTTTAAATTGGTTAGTTATGGGCACGTGATTAATTGCCATCTGTATATTGCTATCTTGTGATGAACCACTTTCATGCTGTCTTGCAACGACCTGCATTTGATGAAAGCTATATTGTTTAGGTATACTTGCGGATGGTTTCTATTTCGTGCATTCTGAACATTACTTATATTTCTAATCAATATGTGTCGAGTCATGATTTGAATTGGACTAATTCATCAAATGCCGATTTTTTTTGTAGATGCACACCAAGGCAGTTACTTATATTTATTATCAAAAACTTCTATCAGAGCTTCCAAAGAACGATAAGGTAAGTTTGTCTCTAATCAAAATATAAAAAACTATACGTTGCTAATTAAACAATGTTATGAATATTGAATTAGCGTTGGATATTTGTGTAGTATAATTATGTGCTATTTGATAGTTGCATTTCTTGTTCCTTTTTAATATAAACAAACTAGAAGCTAAGTACGTCGACTGTCTGCAAACTTTGCATTCCTAAAATTCTTGTCTGTTGTGACCTTTAATTTCATTCCAAGTAATACATACACTTATTTAATTCATTGTGATATTCAATATTCTTACCATTTAAAGTTGCTCTCTTGTCATTGAGTTAGTCATTGATTAATATTAAAGCTATGAATATGTTTATTACGATGTGTTTTGTACAATAGAGTGATAAATTATGTTTTTGTTGTGAGCAAAAAAGTTGCAGAGAGTAGTTAGTGTACCCAAATTCTCAATTCAATGGTTGGATTCTTTTAGTTTTGTAGTGGTGAAGCTTTTTGCAGATTAATCAAGGTTTGCAAGAACGAATTGCAGTTTAGAATGATTTTGTATTTGCTTATTACATAATTTGTATTTGCGAATAATGATTTTGCTAAAATAAATTGAGTATAAGTTTGGCTCAGCTGTTAATGCAAACCTTATTGCCTTTTTTATTCCTTTTTCTTCTAGGTCTAAATTAAAATAGGTTTTCCTATAACTTAATAGTAGTGTTATAGGTAAGGATTAGCTTTGCTTAGTTGTAATTTGTAATCAATGTTTCATGTTCATCTTTACTGTGATTCCATTTTTCCTAATTTGTTGCCTTTAATTAGATTGAACTAAATGTAAATTTTGAATGATAGAATTCAATTGAAATTTTTCTTAATTTGTTGTCTTTCTTGAAAAAACTATTGAATGGATAGATGGTCATGACTGCATCCACATTCTTCCTCCCCCTTCGTTCTTCGGCTAGATATATATTTACAAGTTTAGTTCACATGATTACAAATAAATTGTTATTTGGTTGTGCTTTGGAAAACCTAACTTCTTGAGGTTGTCAGTCTTTTGTTGTTTCCAACTTGAAAATGTATTCAACGTCTTTGTGTCGTGTTAAACCTTAAGTCTTGAATATTTTCTTTAAATTACATGTGAGGTATGCTCTATTTTTAGATTTTTGATTTTCATTTTATATTTTCAAGTTTATTTTCATTGCTATTTTTAAAACTTTCTTACTTAATACTAACTGGGCTTAGATTTTAAGGTTGTGGGTTTTTTATGGCTTTTTTTTAAGGTTTATGATTTTGATTATGATTTATGATTATATTTATCAATTTGATTAAATCTGAGATTACCTTTGAGGTATTCACGTTGTACAATGCAAACATAATACATTCTGACATCAAATAGCTGTAGTCCAAAAGCACATATAACAATAATGACTTTGAAAATTTTAGTTGGGTCTACAAGTTTTCTACGTTGGACTCCAGAAATGCTCAATGTCTGGTTTGATGAGTGAGGGAGTGTATGCTTGCAAACTGGGAAATGGCTGGTTTGATGTGTGAGGGGTTGTAGGATGAAGACTTCTGCAATTGATCCATTAGATATGTTCTTTGCCAGGCCCTTCGGATGGTCCTTCAATATTCCATCGAAGGCATCAAATAATAGGGTAAGACACTTGTACTTGATCCATCAGAAGTGTTCTCTTAATGTTAGTCGTGAGCCGATGCCATTAGCAAGATTATCTCTATTAGATGTCCATACAACTGTTTTCTGTTTGGAATTTGTGAACCAAATACAGAACCAATGCAGTTGTTCCGATATTGAGGAATTTACGAGTGAAGGTTTTGTCAAGAGAAGTGAGGAGATGATCAATGTTTGATGAATCTTTGATAGTTACTGAAGATCCTCTTAGAAGAAAATCTTGCAAAATATAGTGATGTTACATTTGTATAAACAAGGAGGAGAAGAAGGAAGAAAGTTGTTTGGTTTTTTATTATTACTATTGAATGGTGTTTACTTTTGCCTAATTGATTTTATGTTTTGTAGCTTTATGGGCATAATGTAGGCTCATTCTTTTTTGGTTCTAATTGTCTATAGTAGCTAAGAGAACCATTACTAACAGTCTTAATTCATACTTAATCGCTAAGAGAAATGGGTGGATGATTATGTATGGCCACTTCGAAAATGAAATCGTTGTTGCTATGATTGTGCTTTGAAAATTTCTAGAATGCTAGCATCATCTATAGGTTGATTCAAAAACATAAGACACTGTGATGTTTATTTTTATGTTCTAAACTCTGTTTGTTTTGCTTAATATACAGATTTAGGTATTAAATTATAATGTGATGTTTATTTTTATTAGTGTTCATTTTTAGATTACAGTTAATTTGTTATGTCTAACTTTTGTGTTCATTGTCCAGTTGATTTGTTTGGTAATTTGATTTACTAATGGGGAGTGGAGTGAACCCGAATTCGACGAAAGAGATTTCTGTTGAGCTTCCGGCATTGTTTAATGTGATTTCTTCTAAGGAAATTCATGGGTTTGATACTATTGATCAGCATAATGGGGCTCATGCTGCTGTAAGCTTTCTTTTCTGTCTTTGAGAATAATTAGTAGTTAATTCTATATTAATTTAGTATAGTGCATAATAATTCACCAGTTAATTCGCCTTTTGAATTCGCAGTTCGATCAAAACGACCATAAAATAGCCTAAAACAGACCATAAACGCAATTGAACCCATGTCACAATCCTATCATATTCAATTTAAAAGGTTATTTTATACATATATTTTTTGAAATTTACTTTTTATTTTACATGTTATTAAGATTTCTGATCTGATTTTTACTTGTATGAAAACAGGAATCTGAAGTAATAAGTGGGCAAAGGATGGAAAATGCTGCAAATGGGTTTGTTTCAATTAGCATGCCACAAACACCTAAAACACCCAAAAAGGTGCTGTTTAGTGAAAATCCCAAAGAAGTATCTGCCAGAGTTGCTCCATATGATTTTCCTTCTGAGACTAAATCTGAAAACAAAAAGGTGATTACAATTTTTGGAACTATGGCGATGGAAACTCTCATGTCTACAATTTTGCACCCAACAGCTAGCAAGACAAAACATTATACACTACCAGCAGCGTTGCAATCAAGCCTTGAGTCCTTGACAAAGTTCATAAACCTGGCATTAGCTCAGTAATGTAGCTTCACGCATCATTTGTATATGAAAACACTCGGATATATAGTAATGTTTTGTGATTCTCTTGACACTGTCTTTCGCTTTTTTTAAAAAAATTTCATAGAAATAGCAATTCTCCTATGTAATTGCTAGGATCCGTTTCTTCTTATAGGATAACAAGTCTTGGTTGTATTACTTTGTTGCTTGAATTTACCGAACACAATTTACTTCTTAGCATTATTTTTCCCTTTAAAACATAAGCTAAAATTAAAATTAGAATATTATATCTTGAGGGAGTATCTATTTGATGTATCAAATTCGTAGTATTATACAGGAAACAAATTCTAGATGTATAGGTACTTAAAGATTTACTTTTGATGAAACTGCAGTACATTTTGGATGCTTTAGTTAATTACTCAATCAACCTCATGAGCTATTAATTATTACAAATTAATTAAAATTACGATCAATTATTTTAATTAAACTAAATATCGTCATGTAACAGGATTTCTTCAAGTGTGTTGCCTACTACTACCTATACACTTTCAATCATTTTTACACCCTTACAATACATTGACATTTTAATATTTTTATTCGTATTATTCTTAATAGATTTGATTAAAATTACATTATAAAACTCAATAGTATAACTTGAGGGACCGCGTGCGTAGCACGCGGCCCCACAACTAGTTAGCTAAAAAAGAGCTAACAAAAAAAACAGAAATTTGATAACATATTCAATATATTTGATTTAGAAATTGGAATATATATTATACTGAGACTAATTATGTATTGTAAAACCACAAATTTCTTCTAATAGATAGATTTTTCTGCAAATATCTTAGGGGGCAAAGCCTTCCCGCCCTCTAGCAAGTTTCGCCTCTGTTAAGAGTACAGAACAGACCAGGCAGCAAGACAACAGCAACACATATAGCAAGCAGTAATCATCAGCAAGTAGCTGAGTGCAGCACAGATCAAGACAAAAAAATAGCAGAATACTAGCCCAAGACAGCAACACATAACAGACATCAAACAAAAATAACAGAAACAAAAAGATTTTTTCTTATCCTTAACTAAAAATTATAAAAATTAGATATCATAAAAAATTTGCGACGAGACGAATAAAATAAGATACTATATGACTATATTTTCTCATATAATAGTCGAAATATGTAAATAAGAAACAAAAGGAAAGGAAAGTAGCAGTTGGTAAAAGTTTGAAATGTAGCACTGTTAGTAGCCAGGTACTCTTTACAAACGTCACATTCACCTCTCCAAAACTTGTCCATTAGAAAAATGTGATTGGTCCTTAACTCTTCAAAATTTTTTTCCCAATGCTTATTAATCGCCACCATTTTCATTTTATCCCCACCCCTATTTTTTATTAATTAAAATGATGAAAATGCCCTTGGATGTAAAATTTTTACAAAACACTTCAAACTCACTCCATCACACTTTTATCATTCTAAAACTCACTAAATCTGCACAAAAAACTAACTGTAGCTAAATCTTTGGACTTCGAATCGTTACAATAACCGAGGTAATTTCAAACTTATTATCATTTAAAAATTCAAAAAAAAAAAAAGGGGAGGAGTCGCACGTTTTGTGCGACCCATCCATGGTCTAGTCGCACAAAACGTGCGACTCCCCTCTTTTTTAAAAAAATTTTCTTAATTTATTGTTTTTAATTATTCAACTTATTAAATGTGGATATTAAATTATATTATTTAAAATATTTCCGTTTGTTAGTACATTATTTTGAAAATATTTTCGTTTAATACTAAATTATATTATTTAAAATATTCGTATTTGTTCTCATATAATAATAATAATATTATTATTAAATTATAAAGTTATTAGTTTTTAATTTGAATAAAATAATTAAGTGTTTATTTATTAGTAGTATAATATTTATATATTAATTAAACTTTAGTTAATTAAGAATAAATATATTAATTGGTAATTAAATTTAAATTTAGTTATTTTATTAATGTTGTTAATTAGATTATTTAACTTATTTTGTTTGTTTAATTGTAGATGAATAAAATAAAACTTTAGTTGTTTTATGTTAGAATTATTTTAGTTGTTATTAATTTATTTAATTGTATGTGTTTATGAAATTTATTTAAATGTTTATTAAATTAATACTGTTAGGGTAATTAACGTAATGTTTAATTATTTTAACTTTTTAACAATAATTCATCAAATTATGTAAATTGTAGTAAATGGCTGGAAACCAGGGTATAGGCAAGTGGTTTTTATAGGCGTAATGTTAATATTATAATTGGTGCAAATGCTCTAGCGACTTTCTTGGAGGGACCCCATGAGAGATGGGTTACGGAATCTACAAGGAGGGCTAGGCAGGAATGGGCAGCCAGACATAGTCACGCTCAACGTTCGAGTACGCTGGACCAAGTTCGTACTCGTTTTGACCAGTAGACGAGCCTGTGTAGCGATACGCTCGGCTCAGGGGATGATGATACTGACATACAACAAGTCTGTCGATGAGGAAGAGTCTGTTGGGGAGCCCGTTGATTGGAATCTCGTCAAAGGGCTTTCCGGTTAGTTTAGGGGTAAAGCCCAAAGCTCGGTTGGCCCTCGATCGGTGAGGCGCCGAGGTTGAGGATCGCCGCAGCTCCACGGGAGGGGCGCCACGATCTGGCGATATGGAGTGGTTGATTACATCACCCCAGTCCTGGGGCCCTGTCTATACTCGTTTGATACCCAACTACGGGGGGCACATAGCGAGGGTTATTTTTTAGCGATCGGAGCGTAACTCGCCGATTTTAGAGTGTCGTCTTAGGAAGAAGACGGTGGACTCAATAGTACGACTACAGGACATGTCTGATGAGCTGTACCAAGTTTTACCTTCGAGTGCCCTGGGCCGACTGTCGCACATTATGCACCAGCACATCGATAGTGCTCTTGTAGCGGCCTTTGTGGAGAGGTGGCAAGCGGATATCAACACCCTCCACATGCCGTGGGGGGAGATGACGATTATGTTGCACGACGTGCAACGCATTTTAGGAGTTGCTATTGATGGTGCTCTGTCTAATGATCCTGCTGACGGTGACTGGAAGATGGGCCTGGCTGGTCTGTTTGGGCAGCCAATGTCTAAGTTGCGGAGAAAGGGGTTCTTCACTAGCGCATCATAAACGTTAGTGAAATATTACAGCTGTGCCATCGTTCTCAGTCGTTGGAAACACAAACTACTGCATACTATATGGCTATAGTGGGTTCGACACTACTAGTCGATAAGACTTAAGTTGGGATGGGGCCGTACCCTTTTCAAGAGGGTATCAAATGAGTAGTTACCGCTACCAAGATAGTATTTGATGGAAGAGTGCTTGAAACAGCCCAAACAAGCGAAACAGTATAATAATATTGTCCACTAAACACAGCGGAAGACTTACAGATGTTTGGACTGAATCTGACCTATAATCCGATGATCATAGCAAACCAATATCAGAGTTAACGAAAACTTTTTTACAAACTTGACTTAAATTTTATTATATATAAAATATATCTAAAACTTTAAATTCTTAATTTATAATACCAAAATAAGAAAACGTTTACATAACCAGAAGTCAAAAGGGAGTGATGATAAAATGGAAATCCTTGCCACGCACGTCACACATAATACTTATTGGCATCGTCTCCACAGCAGAGCTAACCTGAAAATGGATCTACCCCCCGTAAGGGATAGGCCCCATCAAGGACTATCAACAATTGAATTGTTGAGTAATCTAACAAACAATGCAACATTTAAATAAGAAAATCATTTGAAAGTAAATATTCTAATCCTTTACTTATATAGATAAATCCCTTTTTTTGTAAATCAAATTCTTTCAATTAACTTTTGTTTGGCGACACATAAAAACTATATTACATCACAATGTAATATTTAACGCTAAAGAGCACATTCTTTAATAAACCAAATACGGCTATGAACTACGTAAGTTCAAAGCTAACATTTTGAGGTAAATTCCTTACAAAAGACACAATATTTGTCAACCATCAAAACAATACTTAAGACAGTATTTTAAAACATAATACAAAAATAATACGAAAACAGGGAATATTTAGTGACCGCCAGAAGTAGGCTTGATCTAACATTCTGGTAAACGGGTGATCGTCATCACCTAAACGGCTCTTGCAAGAACTAAACGGGATCGGGGGCTCGAGGCCGATCCTAAAAAGGTACCTGGAATCAAGCTCTAGGGTTTTCACACAAAACCGGACACATAGTATCCGTTGTCTAATTCCCAAAACGACAAACATTTATAATGTAATATACTTTATACAAAACTTTAAGTAAAACATGCTTTATTTTATCAAATACGATTTCCATGACATGTATAAGTTTACTTTAAAATCATTTTACAATATTAATGATATTAATACATAACCAAAGCAATAAATAATTCGTTAGAATGCTAAACAACTCATCCTCAAACATCAAAGAGTTTAACCAATATGTACATACAAATCCCAAAATACCCAACTTACATCATACCTAAATAATATCAAGTAACCAATTAATAAACCACAATTCAACAAGACTAATATGTAAAACCCAAATTCAAGAATTCGTTACTTCAGTAAACTAATCACACCTATTATAAGTTTAAAGATCATTCCCAAGTCAACTCTAAAGCTCACAAATTCACCCAAGCTATACCCAAGCTTAGTAACAACATTGAACTCCTTTAACCACTTCCATGAAGACATATGCTCACTAAAAGGTCTATAATTAAAAATATACTTAGTACTTTTAAGTGATTTCAATTGGGTGATAAACTAGACTTTCATACGGTCGTAACGACTATAAATAGGCCTATATCCGATTCCGGACGAAGAAGATATCGCATTTACAAAACAAGGTAAAAAGCTGCCAGCTACTGACTTCAGCAGCATAAGGTGCTCGTTCGAGCACTATATGTGCTCGTTCGAGCAATATCTTCCAGAACCAACTGTCTACCTTACTGACTTTAATAGTATAAATAGCTCGTTCGAGCATTTCATGTACTCGTTCGAGCACAACCCAGAAACTCGACAAAACAAATTCAAACGCAATTTCAACTCCACAAACACTTCTAATCCAACCTATAACAACAATCAAACCCAACAAATACCACCTTAATCTACCTAAACCAAAACTTGAAAATCACATAACTTCAAAACAACATGAAATGCTCAATTGTCAAGTTACAACATAATCAATTCAAATTAAAAGCTTAGATGAATAAACAATTAATTTACTTAAAATCAAGTTGTAAAACAGCTTTTAAACACTTTAAAAGAATCATTGAATTGTGTCTTACCACTAAATAGATAATTCACCATGAAAAGCTTGAGAAACCATGAAAACACCATTGTTAACATAAGAAAGCTTCATGCATGTAGTTCAAACACCATGGATGACCAACCTTCAACCTTGGACAGCTCCAACACCCCACACATGAACTCTAAATTCTCAAATCATCATCAAATCAAAAATTTGATCACAACTCTATACTCAAACAAGCTCTAACATCAAATACAATCCAAGGTCAACTTCAATTAGTCTTCATACTCCATATAAATTTTGTAGAGATTAAATTTGGACTTCAAGAAACTTTCTTTAAAATAGGGGGTTTCCATTGTGAGGTGATACAACTTAACCTCTTGATGATTCATGAAATTATGAAGGAAAGGAGGTGGAATTTTAGAAAGTTTAGTTGCTTGTTCACTTGAAGAAGGTGGGATTTCAAAATTTTGGTTGCTTGTTTACTTAGACAAGATAAAATTCAGATTTCTAGTTTAGAAGTGATGGAATGATGGTGGGAATTGTTCTTACATTACACAAGTATATGAAGATGGAAGGGGTGGTGTGTTTGGTAAGTATTGGGGTTGAGGTGGCATCTCTTACCCATTCAACAAGCTTAAGGTGTATAAAATTACCCGTATATACGTCGTACAATTTAATTTGCCACCAAAAATAATAAAACTGATATCCAAATACAATATTAAATTATTCTTAATCACAATAAAATAACATAATTGAAATATAATAATCTCAAATTTACTTAATTAATTACAATTAATTAAGCCGCTAAAATTAGGGCTATTTCAGTGCTGGCTTTCAACTCTACTGGTAGTCTGGTTATCCAAGTGCATACAGTCATTCGTCCACGCATGCACAAATTTCTATTTGTGAGGAATCCATATTCCAGCCAAATACCGCACGTCCCTCTAATTCATCAATCGTCATACTATTAACCTAGGGGTTCCATTTTGATTGTCCGAAAATCTGCCCCAATTGGTTTTTTTTCCACCGCATAGTTTGTCTACCATGTTCTCCACATCATTCTCAATATGCCATACACATAGTAAATTACGTACATCTACATTAAACAGAATATTAAAATTAAGATATATATTTATATATAGTAAAAAGATAAACAATAATTAATCAATATAACATGTTTACCTGGAAAGACATCACGAATAGCTGCAGAAAAACCCTCATCTCGGTCCGTCACGATAACATTAGGCACTTGAATTCTACAGTAGATATCCCTTAGCCTCTCCAGCACCCAAGAATAAGACATGGCTGCCTCATCTCGCATCAGACAGAACGCAACCAAGAAGTTGTGATTGGTTGGCGCCATTCCTATTATTTCGCAAATGGGCCACTTTGGCTTATTCGTCTTGTACGTTGTGTCTATCAACACAACATGGGGCCATGTAGGTATCATCTGGATGGATGTGGGGTTTGCAATTAATAATCTAGTCAACTGCCCCTGACCATTCAAATCTTTCCAAACTACATAATTATATTCTCTGGTCAAATAAAGACAATGTTGAAGAGGAGTCCTGCCATCCATCTCTTTCCTCCTCAATGTCTGTCTTATATTGTATATTTGATTTATACTAGCAAAAAAACCAATAAATTCCTTCTAATTGATGTCATTATGAAGGGTGGTTGCATGATAGTTGCAGTAAGATCCCTTATATGATGTCTAATATCTACATTTATCATATTTACTCTTATTTTCCCATCTCTATATACCAAGAATGGGTGGTTATGTCTTCCTTTTGCGCTGAGACACGAGTTACCGTCCAAGGTCTTTCCCCTGGATTACGACTACTTCCTATAATCATAAATTTACAACCACAAGCACTACTTTTAGAACCAGGTCTAGCAACATTATCTAAGTTGTGCAAATCACCCCTAATATTACCATATCTGTGACACCTTAAGTACAAACTAACTTCTAAACGTCCTTCCTTACGTTTATATGAAGCACGTGTAAATTGAAAAGCAATTGCTAAAGCTATCTCATAAGCCTAACTATGTAATTCATCTACGGAATCAATATTCCCCTATCCGTAACAAATCTATCAGAGTAATCTACGTTATCTCCTAAGTTTTCAAAGTCCTACAAATATAAAAATATTTTTTAACTTTTAAATAAATTAAGTAAATAAAAAACATATTAAAATAATGCTTTAAGAATTCAATTTCAAATAAAACAACATAAAGAAAAACATAATTAAATAAATTAAGTAAATAAAAATAAAATAAATAAATAATTGAAGTACATAAAACGAAATTAAATAAATAATTTAAACACATAAAACATAAAATAATTACATAATAAAAATAAATAAATAAATAATTTTAAAAAATTATGTAAATAAAATAAAATAAAAAATAATTATTTAATAATAACTTAAGTACATAAAAATAAATTAAAAAAATAATTTTAAAAAATAAAACAAAAATATAATTACATATTAAAATTAAATAAATTAATAATTATATTAAATAGTATTAATTTTTTTAAAAAAAATTGAAAATTACGGCCTCAGTCGCACAAATCGTGTGACTGGACCAAAGTGGAGTCGCATAAAACGTCCGAATGAACCATGGTGGAGTCGCACAAAACGTGTTACTGAACCATGGTGGAGTCGCTCTTTTTGTGCGACTTAGCCATGATTCAGTCGCACGTTTGTGCGACTTCACCATGGTTTGGTCGCACGTTTTGTGCGACTGGGCCTGTTCTTCAATTTTTTTTTCATTTTTTTTAAAAATTTCGAATCGATTAATTACTTACCGAATCGTATTCATGCTCGTTTTGGTTCGCCATTGGTCTTCGATTATTACTTTTAGCTTGTTTTAGTTCAGAGATTTTTTTAGAGATTTTAAGAGAAATGTTAGAGTTTTTGAGTTTGAACTTTGTGTAGGGGCAATTATGGAAATTCAATATATAGGGGTGGCGATAAAATGAAAAAGGTGGCGATAAATAATATACCCAATTTTATTTTCCTTTTCCTGCTTAATGTGGAGCTTTTCATTTTCTAGTGATAAGCAATGGAGTACAAGGTGCTGGGAAAGTATTATCATCAACAAACCTAGAAATATTTTTTACTCCAATACAACAAATTTAACTAGCAATAAACATTTTATGGACCAAAAAAAAGTGTTACCTATCAAGTCCAGCTCATTAAAGATTAATGTTTATTTATCATATTCTTAACAGCGACTCTCTTGTGCGGCCGTTGCTTATATGCGACTTAATTCTAAAAGCTCTGTCCACTTGTGAATTTGGCTCTAGACTTCAAAACTGTTTAGTATGACTAATTCATAACTTAAAAAGCCTTCTTAAAGATATAAACACCCTATTCTAAGTATTAGAGCTTCAATTTCAAAATGTATATACATGGTTCTATAAACTTTTAGTATAATTACTCGAAATACCCATAGTATTTGATTTTTATAGTAAATAGTTTCTTATGTAACTAAAACTTTGAGTTCTAATTTTTTTTTTCAATCAAACGGATTACTTTCTGTATAAAGAAGAAGATATTAACATACCTTTATAAATGTTTAGTATGACTATTTCAGTACTTAAAAAGTCTTCTCAAAGGCATAAAAGCTCTATTTCAAGTATTAAAATTTCAATTCCAAAACATATATACATATCTTTATAGTTGTTTAGCATGAATACTTAAGAACTCTGAAGTCGTTCTTAAACAATAATTCCTTATCAATTACCATGGTTTGTAAATCACCACAAAAAGACAAAAAGAATAATATTAAAATAAATAAAACCAAAAAAATAAACTAAAATAACAAAACTCTCACCCTATCACACCTTACCACATACGGGTAATTTATTAACCTCACAAATAACCGTTATTTACTAAGACCTTTTCTCTTCTTAAATGCTAAAAGTTATATTCCAAGTATTAAATTCTCAAATTCAAGCCTAAAGAAAAGAGTGAAAAAAAAGGGGTCAATCACAAAGTTTTTAATATTAACTTGGGAAATTCCACGTGGTGACCCTGAGGTTTTGGGTTTTCAACGTGGTGACCCTGAGGCTTTGGGTTTTCCACGTGATAACCAAAACTTTATAAAAATCCACGCGGTAACCCTAAGTCCATAATGTACCAACATGACCCTTTTAATGAAAAAACGTTAAGAAACATTAAATGTGAAAAGTCATATGTTTCCCTCTAAGCATTGCATTCGATTGTTAGTAGAGGTGTTCATTCGGGTGATCGGGTCGGTTTCGGACGGGTGTCATTCCATTCGATTGTTTTTCGGATCGGTTATTTTTCGGGTGCATGTTCTGACGGGTCACGCTCGGGTCGTTTAGTCACGGTTCGGTTGAAGATCGGATATTCGAGATGTCGGGTTAGCATCAGTTCGGTGTCGGTTGAATTTGGCTCGGGTCGATTGGTTCGGTTTTACAGGATACAAATCGAGTTCGGGTATTTTTTCAAGTAGAATTTGGCTACGAATTTACTAATTACTATCGTTCGAGTCAGTATCAGATTAATTTGTTAGTCATTTTTTGGACCTAGTTCTTGATTGGGAGGATGGATGTGTGAAATTGGGTGCTCCAATGCCCGAGAACCCTTCATTTTGGTATTGTCACAAAAAAAAGGCTTGGTATTTAAAGAACGACAATAATTTAGTTGGAATGTTTAGTAATTTACATGGAAGCGACCTTATATTCATTTGGGTTGGTGAGTTAAGTGTTGAAGATGGCTTACTTAAAGCAGTTAGAAGTCTTAGATTAACCAGGGACAATGGAAAAGAGAAGGTTGTGGAAGAAGCAAATGGGTCACAAAACCCAGAACTTAAAATCCCTACTAAATTGCCAATTAGAAGAAGTAAAAGACGTGAAACTCTACATGTTGATCCAATCCAAGTGACAAAGAAGAAGGCAACGCAAAAATCAGGGAGAACATGAAGCGTACTTTCCTTCAAGCACAGTTGGGTGTAAGTAAGTTTAGGTTTAAGAGGCAAATATGTACTATCTTTAACAATGTTAGAAGTGCCTAAACATTTTGTCTCTATTTTGTACTTGGTGTAAACAATAGCATTAGGTCTATTTAAGAGGCAAATATGTACTATCTTTAACAATGTTAGAAGTGCCTAAACATTTTGTCTCTATTTTGTACTTGGTGTAAACAATAGCATTAGGTCTATTAGACCTTCTTTTGGTAAATATGGTACTTGGATTGTAAAACCTTGCTATAACCACTTTCTTTTGGGAATGTAGAAGTGGTGATAATATCAACATCTCTAGGTCTATTACACCTTGTGTTTATAAATATGGTACTTGGATTGTAAAACATCACTTTCTTTTGGGAATGTAGAAGTGGTGATAATATCAACATCTCTTTATAACAAATCCATTACAAAAGTAGCTAATTTGCATTAATTAATAGATAAGAGTACATAACAATGATATAACCTTACTTTTTAAGAAATCATAAAATACAAAATGCCCTCATCTAATCATATAATCATTTACTTAACCATATAACCTTACTTTTTTCGAATTAAAACAAAATAAAAGGCAAATCACTACTACTAACTTAACAAACTTCATTACAAGTTTCTCTAATTCTTCAATCTTACCAAGTATAATTTGAACCCCCTTTGCAATTCAGTTTGATCTTGATGAAGTTTGAACTCTCCACCAACCCTAATCAACTTCTTATCTCCAACCCGTATGAAAAAATTACAAAACTTACATTTGTAGTACATACGACCGGGATTTGCTTTTGAATCTGACACTCTAATCTCAGCCAATCTTTGTGGTGAGCAGTTATATTTATGTGCTCTAATCCAAAGCACTTCATTGTTGCTTCCATGAGAATTTGAAGAATTATTGCGGAAAAAATTCATTTTCAGACAATGAAAACTTAATATTAAAGAAGATGAAGAATTGAAGAAAAATTGGGTTTGAGATTGGAGGAAAGAATGTAAATTGGGTGAAAGAAGATAGATTTAGGGTTTAGCCTACAGTTTCACATTTAACGTTTCTTGACGTTTTTTCATTAAAAGGGTCACGTTGGTACATTATGACAAAACTCAGGGTTACCACGTGGATTTTTAAAAAGTTTTCGCACGTGGAAAACCCAAAACCTTAGGGTCACCACGTGGAATTTCCCTATTAACTTTAATGTTTGAGTCTAACTACTTTAAAGTTGAAAGAATTTTAAGTCTAACAATAGGTCTTTTAAATCTTAGAATTGGCATTCTAAGTATTGAAATTGACCTTTTAAGTCTTAAATTAGTCAAATTCTTTGACTTAAAATGTCATTTAAATCCTTAAAATTGGTCTTTTAAGTCTTCAAATTGGTCTTTTAACTCTTAAAATTCACATTTTAATTTGTAAAATATGTAAAAAAAATATATACAATTGGGCCGGCCAAATAAGATGCGTCTCACGCAAGTTTTTGTGTATTCTTAATGCCTACTTACATCATCATTAATGCTTACTTACCGTATTTTTAGTGCTTATTTTCTATATCTTAAATTTCTAGTTACATCATTCTTAATGTCTACTTATAATATTTTATAGCATAATAATGGGCCTACCCAATTAGAGATGGTCTCACAAAGGGACCGTCTCTCACAAGAATGTGTGTAAAAATAAATAATGGGCCGACCCAATTAGAGATGGTATCTCAAAGAGACCTCTCTCACAAGAATTTGTGTAAAAATTATATAATAGGCCGACCCAATTAAAAATAATCTCTTAAAGAGACCATCTCTCACAAGAATTTGTTTTAAATATAAGAAATATTATAAGTCTTTAACTCATTATTAATACAATACTAGTACCTTAGCTTGCTCATGAAATATTATCCTCATTAGGTAGTGTTTGGCCAAGCTTTTAAAACAACTTCTGCAATTAAAAAGCTAAAACTTGGCCAAACAATGTGTTTCTAAGAAACTGAAACAATTTTTTTAAAAAAGCTAAAAACAACTTATACAAGGGTCAAGAGGAGAAGCTACAAATTGTAACTTCTCCTCCCAACTTCTCAAAGAACTCTATACTTTTCTCATTTTATGTTAAAAATATTCCTATATTTTCTCCAGTTAACTATGAAAATCATTTTCATTACTTTTATTTTTCTTTTTTCATATCAACCTCCAAAATTCAAATTTTTTTTAACTTTTCATTTGTTATCACAACCAACATCCCAATTATTTTAAGTAATTCTATGCTTATTGAATATTATGCGATCAAATTACATCAAAATTTTCATATATGTTTTATCTTTAAATTTATTACTATATATTTAAATATGTTTTATCTTTAAATTTCATATATATTTAAATATGTTTTTCTATATAGTAAATTGTCAAATTTGAGATTTATTTTTATTTTCAATTATTTTAGTGTATTTAAATTATTTTTTCTGACATTATTAGTGATTATTTTTTAGTTTATGCTATATGTTTTTGGTAGTTTCTCTTAAAATGGATGCTTTGTGACTCGACTATTTTTGTGTGTATGTTATATATTTTTCCATCATATATATTAACAATAACTTTAAGTAAATATATGGAAAAAGGTCAAAAATATAAATTAATTTTGTTTTTCAAAAACTCTTTTTAAAAGTATGAGGCCAAACACATCTGTTTTTAAAAAGTATTTTACTACAAACAGTTTCTACAAAATTACTTTTAGTAAAGAAAAGTTAATTTCCAAAAGTTAGGCCAAACATACCCTTAATACTTAACACGTCATTTATTTAATGTTTTAATTTTATATATCTTGAAATATGTAGACTAAGAATTATAATAAATTGTTATTAATATTAATAAAATAAATACTCAGAAGCATCAATTAATATATGATCATTTGATCATGTTTCAATTTATTAATTATAAATTAATTAAGCCTGATAAAATAAATAGGGACAAAACTCAACACAAGACTAAAAATTTACGTTAGAGCTAGTGCAGGGCCGTTCCTGAGCATAGGCATTTGCCTAGGGCTCAGAGTTAGAAAGGGCCTTTAAATTAGAAAATATATGATACGTCTACAATTTTAATGCTAATTATAATATATAGGGTCCATTTTGGTTATTTTTCCAAACATCCGTTTAAGTTTAGAACGACCCTTTCTTTTTACAATTTGCCTAGGGCCCATACATTGCTAGGAACGGCACTGACTGCCGGTGTGAGTCTGTGCTGTAAGATGCGTCATTACTTCCCATTAAGAAAATGTCTCTTATTCATTGTATATGTGGTAATATTGAATTATTTTTTTAGTACAGTAAGCCTTTTATTACTAGTTTTACTACCTTTGTCATGAAATATTTGAGCTATTTACGATTATATTAGTATATTGGGAATTTTTTTTGTCTCGAAATGTAAAATATAACACAATCTTTTTAAGTCTTAATTTTTATTTTATTTTTAATCTTTATATAAAGATATAATTAAATGAAATATCGATTCCAGTCATGATAAGTCAAAAATCATTCAAAATTACACGGGATCAGGGAGAAGGGAGTAAATCTACAGGCTACGATCAGGGATGAGGCTAAGAAGATGTTGGATCGTCCCGCTGAGGAGAAGGCGTAAACCTAATGATTTCTTCAAGGTCGGGCCAAGGTTCTTCACCAGCCAACTCCGCAGCCAAACTGAGAAAGGTCTCTTTCTTGTTGGATAGAATCTTGGATAAACCGAAAGACTCTTCTTGAAGAGCAAGGAATGAGGACCTTTCCACGGCTTTCGAAACGGGAGGATAGCAAACAACATTTTTATCCAAATTCATGGCTAAAGCTCTTCGCTCCCTTCCAGATCCATCTTCTCCCGCCACTCCCGCTGCTCTGCCTCATCGTCCTCGATGCCACCCAACACTTCTGAGTCCTTGTCTAGAATTGGCTTAAGATTTGCACATGCTTCATCCATGCACAATTCAGACATTTCCAACAACTTAGGGAAATCAACACCCATCCTCTTGGCAGTCAATTTAAAATTTTCTACTTCTACCAGGGCCTTGGTGTTCATCATTTCCTGAGATAAGGCAGACAGTAGGGAGACAACCTCTTCAGAATTTAGCCATTGCCAGGACATGTAGGATTGCGTCTCTCACCGCAGCTTGTAGACTTTAGCTGCATCAAGTACTCTCTGAAAGCGGTCCATGTCTTCCATCACGACCTTTATTACTTGCTCATTCTTAGAGACAAGTTTATCATGAACAACCAACATCTGGGTCAAATCTTCACAAATCTTCGCCGGGACACCGGATGCCTGGTCAAGTGACTGACATGCTAGATCAAGAGTCTCCTTGATGCGACCTCTCCACTTCTCAACTAAGGCTAAGTGCTCGGATAATTCCTTACACTTAGCCAGCTTTTCCTTTAAACCCGGTAGATTGACAGCCTCCGCCTTGAGCTTCTTTAGCTCAACATTTTGAGCCTTTAACTTAGAGCTCAGGCGGTCATTCTTCGCCGCAAGCGTCCTTTGGACGACTAGCTCGTACTCCATCCTTAGTAGGGCCTGTTGAATAAAATCAAGTTAGAGAAGTGAAAATAAAAGAACTAAATTGACGGTTGGTAGATCACTTACGTCGGCGGCGGAGGCACGAGCTTTTTCCTGCCCGCTCAATCGGCGAGAGGAAGCTGTGATACTCCATGTCCCGCTCGCTCACCAGGTTTCTGGAGGCACGGTTGATACGAGCTGTTAGATCGGGACGATCTAACTCCACGAACGCCACATCGTCCCGGTGTGGACGGATGCGGCGTTAGTTTACTTTTTCGTAAGAATAGGGTGGTGTCCTGCCCGATTCTTCAGCCACCTTTTTTCCCTTTTCTTCAGCAGTGGGCTTGTTCTTGGGACGGGACGAACCGGCCTCCTTCACGACTTCTTCCGGCCTCTTCTCAGTTAGAGGCACGACACTTTCAGCAGTGTCCGACTCCTGTGGAGATGAACTTGACTCATCTTCAACCTTCACAGGGTCGGCGGGTTTCGTCAGCGCGACCTTTTTCTTCGTCGCGGCTGATGTAGTTTTGGCCTTCTTTTTGGTCGTTGTCTTCTTTCTCTTCAGAGGAGGTTCACCCCGTTCCACATGAGACGGAACCAGGGCTTGTTTCCACTTCTCGAGCAGAGATCGCGCCTTTGCCTCAGTTGGAGCGGCTTCTACCCCGTAAATATTTGTATTCCCGTTCTGCATGCAAATATTGTCAAAAACTAGAACCAAGGAATAAAAACAAGTATTGAAGAAATATATTACCTTGGGCGGGGTAGGAAGAGGAGTTGGGTCAGCCGCCCTCTTGGCACGGCTATTTGTAAGCGCCATCAAGTTGAACTTGCCCATTAGATTTGGGTGTGTTTTTTCAAGTTTCTTCCGAGCTACACCTGCACAGATTTAACACTTAGAAACCGGAGGAGCATGCTCGTGAAGTTCAAGAGAAAACAAGAACATTTATGTTTGTGTATTTTCAAGCTTATCTCAGAAGCTGAAAGAAGTAATTCTAAGCCTAAATGTTTTTTCCGGGGGATCCAATTCTCCTGTACATGTAATGGTGATCGCCCCTAAACTATTGGCATTTTGGCATACTCTATTATAACCGCCTCATCTACTATACACTGCTGGACGTTATTGTTAAACTTATTTAGTTTAGGTTTAATGGCAAAAGAAGTCTTAAAGTTCCACGGTTGGGAACTGTACAAAAATGTGAACTTGGTCCGGTAACCCATCTGGTTATCCGTAAGTTCTTCGACTAACTTATATCCCCTCCTATGGGCTAACGTGATCCATCCCGCACCATGATCCTCTAACGGGCAGAGACGAGCCCGAAAGATATGCCTAAAAGCTGTAAGTGTAGGTTTTATCTTTAAAACCTTACATACGATCAAACAAGCCGTAACGCATCCTCAAGCTCAAACGTCGGCATGTACACAACTATACAGTTAGGTGGGGGAAACCTAACAATATTTAAATTGGTTGGCCTTATAATATTAATGCCATCCGGGAGACCCCACTTCTCCGCTAACTCCTCCCGGGAAGTGTCCAACTTATTCCGGGTCTTCGCATTTATAAAATAATTCAAAAGACCTCTATCTTTGATGTAGAAGGGAGGAGGCTCATGGGCACCGCTATTCCGCCCCGATTACTCTTTGCTATGCTCCATCTCAGTATCTCTACAAGCAATAATCCATCTAATTCAGGGTTTATTTTTGTAAGATAATGGGGAGGGAAAGCTACATCTACTTCCCAAGGGGCGGGATACTTTATTTCAGGCGGATAAAAGGGATGTACAGAAGATTCACTTCCACTCCTTATTGGGGAAAAAATCCGGGTTATGTATACCGAGGTAGTCCAGTTTGAGTTATCATCCCCTATTATTCTACTTCGACAAGAGGTCTCCTCAAGGTTAGCCGGAGTCACGGGAATATTCAAGTTAGCTTTGTCATCATCCATATTCCGGGAAAAATAAAAAAGTTATGCAAATTTTACGGGATAAGAAAACAAGTATATTCAGATAATGTTCAAGCATGAAGATTCTGTCAAATCATCAAGAACATCTTGAAGATATTCATGAATGTAGTGAAGAACACCAAGAACAGATTGAAGATCAAGAGAATAAATGAAGATCTTGAAAAAAATTCAATCAAAAATCAGTATTTAATCGAAAAATTTGAGGAAAAATCAAAAATACCTTGTTTGTGTTCTTGAAGATATGTCAGAAGTTTGAAGATTCGAATATCGTCAGAGCTTCTCTCTCTAAATTAAAGATTTTTGTGAATGAGTCAAACAAAGTAATGACTTTGACTGAGAGTTTCGTTATTTATATGGTCAATAAATGCCCAACCACCCAAACACTATTCATGTTAGAGATCTAGCCCAATAAAGAAAAAGAAGATGATGGTATCCTTGTCCACCTCACAAGAAGGAATGTGACTCGGACACTGTTTTTAGCCCAAGAAAGTGATCTTGGGGCTAAAAATTCTAAGTGTTTGATCCTTGTCCGCCTCACAAGAAGGAATGTGACTCGGACCCTATTTTTAGCCCAGGAAGGTGATCTTGGGGCTAAAAATTCAAGTGTTTGATCCTTGTCCGCCTCATAAGAAGGAATGTGACTCGGACTATATCTTGGGGCTAAAATATTCTAACTGTTCGATCCTTGTCCGCCTCACAAGAAGGAATGTGACTTGGACCCTGTTTTTTAGCCCAAGAAGGAGATCTTGGGGCTAAAAATTCTAAGTGCTGGATCCAAGTAGTCCTATCCTGGTCAGTGATATTGCCACGGTATGTTCTACCAAACACCAGACTCAGATGAAATGATAACCGCGGAAATACCGCGGAAGAGAAGTGGCACCTAACCAACCTAAGTTACAAGATCTCCATATCCTTCCGTGGCACTGTCGGCTTAGAAGGAATCTCATTCGGACCCTGTTTTGGTCCAAGAGAAGGTGAAGACAAAATATTCTAATTATTCCTCCACCACCCGTGGTAATACCACGGAATACATCCTGAAGCATCTGAAAAGGGTTGATCCTAGGATATGCATTCCCATGAAGCACTTATCTTTTAAAGCAAGACCATTTAGAAAATGACCCGTGGCACCACAGCCTCGGTACAAATCTCTTTCGGACCCTGTTTTGGCCCAACATGATCCTGGGAACTCAATGCGCACTCCAGCCCATATTCAAACCGGATGATCCTCTACAAGAAGTTCTCGCCTCACCGGCACAACACCTCGCTTATAAAATGCCGCAGCGACACGGTACCACGATACCACGATACCGCGGTAAGACTTGAAATTTCGGGGTTTCTTCTTGCAGAAAACTCCCTTCCTGAGGTCTACCGTTTCGCATAAAGAAAGATGTCAAGACCCGATCCGGCTCTCACATCATCCTTCATGCGTGGGGCTAAATGTTATGGTAACATTTAAATTTATTTATTTAATTAATTATTATTGTGATATTACCCTGATAACCATTGACCATCCCTTGACCTTGACTTTGAGTCAAAGAGTCTTTAAGATGATCAATTTAGCATGCTTAATCCCCAAGTAAGTAACCTCCTTATAACCAGCTTGAAACTTCCCACTTCCTATGGTAACCGCTCTCAACCTCCCATCTTCATCAACTTGAAAGATAACTGCCACCTAGAGGATATAAAAGGGAACAACAATACCAACTGTCACCGAAAGCCTTCCATACTACACCGAAACTCTGTCGAAATTAATACTCAGAACAATCTCTAGTTATCTCCCGCTTTAATACCGTAACCAAACACCGACCACCGTCACTACCACTCATCTCTGATTTACATTTCATTGTAACACTTTCATTCCCCGATCTAACTTAAGCATCGGAAGGGTTTTTTGGGAGATAACCCTCCAGGCAAGGCTAACGTTTTGTGGTGCAGGACGAACGAACCGCTTTCAGGAGGCGTCGCTTCCCAGTTTGATTGACGTTTGACCACTGTACCACTTTCCTTCCAGGTATCTCACGTGCCTTTCACACTTTCCCGTTTCATTACTGAAACATTCCCCTTCCACATGCAAACTTCTAATCCGAGCTCGATTTGAGCTCGTTTATATATCGACAGGTTTCCCTCAAAAAAAATAAATAATCTTTATGTAGGAGTATAATGAAACGGACGAAGTACAAGTAATTGGATATTAGAAAAAACATCATGTGATGTGATAAGTGGTTTTGGCTGGGAAAATATTGTAATTTTTTATCGTACTTTCTATTTTTGAAACTCAGTTCACAAATCTAACCCATAAATAACACCATGCATTGGGCTTTGCAGAGCTCATCGTTCACCGTTCACTAAAGTACTCGTACACTCTTAAGGGCCTGCCTGGATTGAGGGAAAAAGGGGTGAAAAAAAAGCCCAGTAAAAAAAGCCTTAAACTAAAGGGCCTGGATTAAATGTAATTGGTACAGCCCAAAAAGTTTCCCTCAAAATTGGAGTACTACATTTCACACCCCTACCCTAGGGTAATATTTTAAGTCATGAAATATTTCCTTTCTCAGAATCATCTCAGCCGTCTCATTCCTTTTTACCAATTTGTGAAAAGCTTTCTCTCCCTTCTCTACCATTGTTGAAAAAAATTAAGGTATGTAATCTCCTCTCAATCTTTCCTCTTTGCTTGATTTTCCATTGCTATCTTCTTATTTTTGATCTCCACCGCTATTTTACTAATCTCACCATTTTAGAAAAATGATCTCGCCATTTTTTGATCTCAGCCGTTTTATGATTATTAGTTATGGCCCTAATGTTTGATATATTATTAGTTTATTGCTAGTGAAAATCTCAATGTGTATTTAGTTTAGGTTTACTTATGTTTGCTTATTATTATTAGTTTATTACTAGTGGAATTGTCAATGTGTATTTAGGTTAGGTTTACTTTGATTTTTGTTGTGATGAATAGCCAAAAATAATTAATATTCTTAGATTTACATAGTTAATGCTGATTTGTTGGATTGTTCTAGTCTGTCTTGCTTGCTGTCTTTTTTTCTGCTGGTTTACAAATATGTTTTACTGCCTGTATGCATTCTATTGTTATCTTGAGATTGTCATTTTCTGTTTTCTTATTGAGATTGTTGTGCATAGCTGTATATACACCATAATTGTGATATTGGTTCAGTTGTTACAACAAGTGAGTATTAGCCAGAAAACACAAATTTAAGTCAAGCATGTTGATGCTGAAAAGCTGCTCATAGCTTTTGTTATTCTGTTTTGCAACTTCGAAATAGTGGGATATTAGTTGAATGGATGTCTATAAATAGACATATAGCACAACTTGTGAAATAAGCTTTTTCCAACTATTTTTTTTATACTTCTTCTAATTACACCAATATAGGATTATTTTTTGATTATTTTCTTGTGTGTCAATTATTAGAATATAATTATTTTGTTAATGTATCGTTTATTTACGATATTATTGATTTTTAATCAATTTTCTAAGTATATAATTTTATGCAGTCATGCCTCGTTTGCCGCTCTCAAAACGCCAAAAGGCTATTGTTTCACTTATTTATTTTATCAGATTAAGGGATGCGATGATGAAGTTTATCATTTCTTACCTAATGACTTTTCTTGAATTACTTAAAATCCCAAGAAAAATAAATGTTCATTCCGTCCAAAGAAGCTTAATACTAGGTATGAAAAATGTTAATGAGTTTCTTAGAGATGAATTAAGTTGTTTTGACCAACTTAGGATGGATAAGAGTACTTTTCGCAAGTTATGTGATTCACTTAAAAATCATGGTGGTTTAAAGGAGTCAAGAAATATGTTTGTGGAAGAGAGGCTTGCAATATTTTTAAATATAGTGGGCCATGATCAAAAGCAAAGGTTTATTGTTAGACGTTTGAGAAGATCAAAAGAGACGATTACTAGGAACTTCCGACAAATACTAAGGTGTGTTTTGCGATTGCACAACATCCTATTGAAAACTCCTGAACCTATCCCCGAAGATAGCAATGATGAGAGATGGAAGTGGTTTAAGGTACATAGATTAATTGTTTGTGTTTTAGGTTTTATACGGGTTTATTTAATAATGATACATTATTGTGTGGTAATTTGTAGAATTGTCTTAGGGCTTTAGACGGAACATTCATTAACCTAAAAGTTCGAGAGGTTGACAAGCCTCGGTACCGAACAAGAAAAGGTGACATTTCAACTAATGTATTGACAGCTTGTTCGGTAGATATGGAGTTTACCTATGTTTTACCGGGTTGGGCAGGCTCTGCAGCTGATAGTAGAATTCTAAAGGATGCCACTTTAAGAGCTCATCCAATTAGGATTCCTCGTGGTGAGGGTATTACCTATCTCAGCATCTTAAGTTATGAATTTAGATTAATAATGAGTTTTTTTTATCAATTTTCTTAGGAACTTATTACTTAGTTGATGCTGGATATACAAATGGAGAAGGATTTTTGGCCCTAAATAGAGGTCAAAGGTATCATTTAAAAGAATGGAAAGATGGTTACAAACCAACAACATCACAAGAGTATTTTAACATGAAACACTCAGATGCGAGAAATGTAATTGAAAGGTGCTTTGGTTTGTTAAAGATGAGATGGGTAATACTTCGCAATTCTAGCTTTTATGAAGCTGAAACACATGCTAATATTATATCTGCATGTTGTCTTCTCCATAATCTTATTCGTAGAGAAATGAAGTTTGATCCACTAGAGCCTTTGTTAGATACTAATTATGGACGACAATTAATGAATGCTGATGATGATGGCGACAATATCGATGTAGTTGAATCATCTATTGCTTGGACTCTTTGGAGAGACAATCTTGCTCGTCAAATGTTTGATAATTGGAGGCTTCGTAGGGGAGCACAATCAACTACAATTTGATTATGTTTCATGTTATTGCAAAATTGTATTGTGAATGTAATGTGAACTTTTGATACTATGAAACTTTTGATATAATGTGTTGTTCTTAATGAGCTATGTTTTAATGATATTGCATTACTGATATTTATTTTATGGCATGTTGTATAACGAGCTTGCTATTTGAATATTTTATGATTATGCTTGTATGTCTCATTGAGCTCGCAGAATATTGTGCTATGAGCGGAAGTGGAGCAGGTGTTGACAAGAATACTCAAAGGAGATGGACTTATGAAGAAGATCAACTTTTGGTGAAATTGTTGGTGGAAATGTTTGCTGGAGGGAAATGGAAAGCCGAGAGTGGTTTTAGAAGTGGTTATTTGGCGCATTTGGAGAAGTTATTTGCTGCGAGCATGCCTGAAGCTGAAATGAAAGTCTCTAATATTGATTCAAGACTTAGCTATCTTAGGAAACGCTTCAATGCTTTACAAGATATCAAACTTAAAGGTAGCGGGTTCGGATGGGATGATAACCAAAAAATGGTGACTGGTGATCGTAAGCTATTCGAGGATTGGGCCAAGGTAATTGATTAACAGTACTATTATTTTCATCACAATTGACAAACCAATTAAGTGTAAACCTGTAAATACAATATAATATAATATTATTGTTAATAATTGAGATGTTTTTCATGCATAGTTGCTACTACGTGTCAAATATTATATGTAGACTTAATTTCTCTGTAACCACATAGTTTACATGCATAGTCTACTGTTATTTTCATCACAATTTGATCTTTTTTTCTCTGTTTTTTCTCAAGTTTTTATTATATGATATTTTTGTTTGGATTGTTACTTGATTGTTGAACTTTGGTTATTTGAAACTTTATTGTTAATAGTTGAGTTTGTTTTTGTTAGTTCTTTAATCTACTCAATAAATTTATACCACAGAGTCATAAAGATGCAAAAGGCATGTTTCGGAAACATTTTCCATTTATGATGATCTCGAGTTAATCTACTCCAAAGATAGGGCCACGGGTTCAAAAGCTATAATGCCCGCCGATAAGGATGATGAAGAAACCATGCTCCAAGATACAACACCAAGCAAAGAAGAAAACAAAGAAGAAGATGTGCCTAGTGAGGTGTCGACGACTAATAAGAGGGTTGTAGATGAGGAATCTTCCAAGGAGAAAGTAAAAAAAAAGGTGCGTAAAAATAAAAAAAATACAAAGTATGCAAAAAAATTTAGAAACAATGTTGGAAAAAATGATTGAAAGCAGTAATTCCCAATTTGAGAAGTTGGTTTCGGTGTTGGAAGCTCCAAAGAATTCTAAATCCGGTTTACGTGAAGAATTAGGAAAAGTTTATGGCATTTCAAGAGCTCAAGCATTAATCTTGTCTACGAAGATGATATTGTGATATTTCATGATTTGCAAGACGAAGATGAAAAATATGATTTTCTTATGATGATTTTAGATCAAGTGTAGTTATAAACTTTTGTAAGTGTTTGAGAAAGACTCTATTTTCACTGAGATTTTTATTAAGTAATTAATTTCATTGTACCAAACTCTTTTTTTGCACAAGAATTAATTCTCTAGTATTAATACCAAACCAAGAAAATTTTATCCCATAAACTATCTCCCCTTGGATAAGGTCCTATGGTACTCTTTCTCCCCAAAATGATTGTGTTGTAAATAATATGGGGCATTCCAGGCAGGCCCTAAGGAGTGATGATGAGTTGGATGACAATTCAGATGATAAACATGAGTTTATTACTACTATTGCAGCTTCTAATCACTAGATTAATTTTTAAAGATATATTAGTAAAACACTTTCCTAGAATAATCCAATCTATTTATGATTTTCCTACAATAATCTCAAATATTGATTAACCATGAATAATCCCAACTTTAAAGTGTATTTTCAAAGAGTAAGCTCGGTGATCGGATGACTTGCTATAGCAAGTTTTATTTTTAAAAAAAATAAATTAAAATAAAATTTCGAAAAAAATGTTAAAAAAATGTTTTCAAAAAATTTATGATTTTTTTATCATTTATAAGTTATTATATAAAATTTCAAAATTTTTATCTAATTTAAAATTAATTTTCAGTTTACTTTTTTGGTGAATTACCTACTATAGCAGGTTATCGGGTTATCCAAGTTTACTCAAAGCAAATACCCCTTAATGTTGGGGTTATTCTGTAGGGTTCTGGTAATGTTAACTTTTAACATGTGGAAAACTAAAACCTTCCCAAGACCCAATTATTGACATGAGATGAGACAAATAAATATCGGAACAAAAATTATACCTTTGTAGCGTGAATCCACTAGCAAAATATAACAACGAGACAAGAACCGCAAATGAAATTCCTCTAGTGTAGTCCACCAATAATGTCTCATAAGACCCCGTATAAACCTTTCTTAAACTAATTTTGTGTGTATAGAACGCTCGTATATAATTAATCTTTCCTTTTAATAATGCTTGAGAAAAAGCAAAATATCTCGAAAGAAAACAATATTGAGAACTCACTATTACATACTAACTCTTAAATTAGGTAAATGAGATTAGTTTCTTAAATTCTTAAAAGCTTCTGACATCCCTTTTTAATATGCCACTCAATTGCATTATATATATAGAATGACTTATGATATGTAACTCACTCCACATATTGGACGTTACATAATCATAATTATCATACTTGATAAAGGCTTTTAATAATCTCATTAAACACAATATAATTAGTTATAAATTAGGGGTTACACAATTTAATATGACATTATATTAAATAGAGGATTATGACTACTATCTAGTCCAACTAGATTAGTCACATGAGTCTAGACTAATATAGATTCAAACACACAAAGTGGTCTCACACATGCATTGATATAGTGTGACCCAATAGGATTAGTGACATTGAGCTCGTTCCATTATCAAATAACGGTTTAGTGACATTTATTGGTCTCTAGTAAAACATACACGTTACTCAATGTAGACTAAATTAACGTCTCGTTTATACTGACATAATCACGTTAAACAACTTAAAAAATATTCACTTGATTATTGAACATTTCTAACATATTCATGGTTAATTAATTGGTGGGATTATTGTAGGAAAATCCCAAATAGATTGGATAATTCTAGGTAAATTTTCCTTAAAAAAAGCTTATATACTAATATATACTTAAATTTTCTTTTAAGACGGTGACAAATGAATATGAGTTACAAAAAAATTAAAATAAATAAATTTTAGACATAATTGTTAACAATTTATGATAAATAATAATTAATGAAATTAACAACAATAAAAAGAAAATAATAATAAGAGTTATACCGTCGATAAATTTCCTAATTCTCAAAAAAAAAAAAAAAAAAAAAAAATACCGTCAATAAATTAACCTTGAAAAAATTCATGCTTTACTTAGTTATTTATTATCCTTCACATCCCTTACAATTTGTCTAATTAATTTTCAATAATACCTAGTAATAAAATGACAATTCATTTCTGTTTGATATCTATTCCCATCCAACATAATATTAAAGTTCTGAAAGTAATATCATGGTCAATTAACTCGGCCCTTTTTTCCAGTATAATCTTATAAATGATTATATTATAGCCAAAATCGAAGTTAAAGTTTGTAAAAGTGCTCTCAAATAGAACATATTTTGAAAGTAGCTCAAATTTAATTACCATTAGACCATACTATAATATCAGTGTCCATGCGCACAATGTTGTTTTTTTAAAGGAAAAATCCTCAAAATAACAATATTATAGTGATGCTCAACTTCCCACATAAGTTCATCAAAATAGTAATGGCATGTATTACCACGACGAGTTATGTGTTGATGATTAATGGGAGTCCTACCCTTGTTTTCAAGGCGCGGAGAGGCCTTCGGCAAGGAGACTCCCCTGTCCCCTCTTCTATTTGTTGTTGGTATGGAGTACCTGTCTAGGCGCTTGAAGAGTGTTGAAGGTCGGTTTAGTTTTCACCCAAGATGCAAGACCATCCGTCTTTCACATCTCTGTTTTGCTGATGACTTGATGTAGTTCTGTAAAGGGGAGGTTGAATCTGTTCGGGTATTATGTCGTTGTATTGAAAACTTCGCTAAGACATCTGGGTTACAAGCCAATGCCTCTAAATCTGCGATTTATACAGCCGGAGTGAATGCAACATTGCAGAGGGAAATGGTTAACATCTCCAACTTTTCCTTGGGCTCTCTTCCCTTTACATATCTAGGTGTTCCGCTATCTTCGAAGCACCTAGGTGTGGTAGATTGTGAAAAAATAACAGATAAGATGACATTAACAATTAGGGCTTGGCAGGGGAAGCATTTGTCTTATGCAGCTCGACTTCAGCTAATCAATTCTGTTTTGATGGGTATTTCTGCCTACTGGTGTCAATTGTTCATCTTGCCTCGGAGGGTCATAAATATTGTTAACTCAATCTGCCGTTCGTTCCTATGGTTTGGTGTGCAGGAATCCCATAGGCCCGGTAATGTTAAATGGGAGAAGGTTTGTCGACCTAAAAAAGAAGGTGGCTTGGGTATTCGCAACCTCCAACTTTGGAATGTAGCTGCGATCGGTAAACTTGCGTGGCACTTGTCCTCTCTAAGCGAATCCCTTTGGATTCGATGGGTGCATGGAGTATATACTAAAGGTGGTCGATGGGAGATCTTCAACGCGCCTATCACAGCTAGCTGGACGTTGAAGAAAATTTGTGCTGTGAAGGATAGACTAAAGCAGTGGATTGTGAAGGACGCTTATTCGATTAAGGAGACCTATTTGGATGTCATTCAATCCAATCTGAAGGCTCCGTGGAAGCATCTTGTGTGGAATCGCTTCTCGGTTCCCAAACATCGCTTTGTGGCATGGTTAGCCGCCAAGCAACGGTTGCGTACAAAGGATAATCTTTCTCGCCTTGGTTTGGTGAATGATGATTTGTGTCCACTTTGTGGTATATCTCCTGAGTCAAGTAAGCATCTCTTTATTGAATGTCCATTTAGTAGGCGATGTGTCTCGGGTGTTCGTGATTGGGTAGGCGTTGTATTTCGCCTTATGGATAAAATGGATTTTAGGAAATAAAAAAACCCGCCTACAAAGGAAAGTGCTATGTGCTATATACGTCGCTCTTATTTACCACATTTGGTTAAATAGGAATACAGGTCTATGGAAGGGTTATGTGAAAACTCCTATGCAAATTTTGCGCTCTATCCGATTAACTATTAGGGACCGAATTGAGGCTTTGTTTCCTAATATCTCTGATAGTAGGATTCGAGGTTGGGTCCGGGATGTGGAATATGATCATTAGCTGCTCTCCCTTAACAAATTGTTGCTTTTTGATATGTTTGCTATATTCTAGTAGCTTTTAGTGCTGGTTGGATTGGGGAGAGAATGGGACTTGCTTGTTTGATTTATGTGGGGTTGTTACTCCCTGTGCTCCTATTCTATCAAAGGTGTGCCTAGGGCCCTTGTAGACTGCTGCTGTGGCAGTACCACTGCTTCATGATGAGGTTTGTGTGCATCTTGGTGTGTTAGCTGAAGTAGAGTTTGTATATGGGGAGGGATTGTGCATGTTTTGAATTCTGTGATGGAATTGGATTGATGGGCCTGCATTGGTGTGTCTGTCTTGTAGTGATTAGGAAGCTATATTCCCACTGATTCATGTTGCTGTCCCCCAAGTGTGAATTGGAGGCTGGTGGTTAATGTGTACTAGAGTGTTATTGTGCTTTGAGTGCTGTGTGTTTGTTTCAATGAGTTATTACAAAATCTGATTGTGTGAGGCTGCTGGTGGAACACTGGAGTGTTGAATGCTCTGTTCATGGGTCATTTATCTGTTTGATGATGCTTCTTGTTATGGAGGATTGCACTCACTGTGATGTTTTGCTGTTGAGTTGGACTGATTTGGTACAACTAATGCATAGAGCTGCTGCTATTGGCTTATAGTGTTTGAGATGCAATGGAGGCTGCCTAGCAGCAGCTGTGAGCTGTTTTGTTTGCTGAATTTATGTTCTATTTGCTACTTTCTCTTCTATTGCTTTGTATCTGGACTGCTGCATGCTATAAAATATGATGCTGATCTGAGAGGCTGTTGTTATGCGTCAAAGGCTGCTGTCTGGTCTTACTTGAGCTGATGTTTGTTCTTAATGGTTGATACGCGCAAAGTGGCTGCTGTTGTTGAGACTTTTTGTTGATGTCTACTGCTGCTGTTTGAATCCCACTGCTGACTTTTTGTTGCTGTTGCACTGCTGACTTTTTCTTGAGACTTTTTCTTGAGCTGATGTCACGTTTTTGCTTGATCCTGAGTATGTATGAAGCATATGTCACGTTTGCTGGTTTATCAAATGGCACGCATAGATCATGCTGGAAGCACCAGCTATTGATAAGAGCTGCTATTTCTAATCTGTGCAAGCTGCTGGTTCATCATCTGTATGATGTTTCATTTACTTTGTTGTATTTATTTGGTGTATTGTATCTTTGTTTAGCTGACTTTTTGCTTATGGTCGGCTTGATTTTAGGCCTCGGTTTTTGCCCGTATGCACATAAAGAGTGGGCCGGGGAAACCCTTCCTAGAAGGTGGGCCTCGGTTCCACACTGATGCAAATAGGATTTTTTGAGTGTCCTTTGACTTGACGTATTTGGCTTTTTTCGGGTGAATGAAAAAGTTTTATTTGCCAAAAAAAAAATTATATGAATTTTAAATTTTGGTTTATAGAAATGGTATAATTTTCGGTAATATAAAAATAAAAATAAAATATAAAAAAACATTCTAATCAGAATGAATAAATAAAATAAATCATGTAATAATAAATAAAAATTAATTAGTTAATAAAATTATTTGATCTTACAAGTATTCCCACCACCATTAACGTATGAATATTCAATCTAAACATTAAATTAAATAACATAATTACTAGGATTGGGATAAAAAACTTTTCTTATTATTGTTTTAAATCAGTGTTTTATAACAATGATATGATGCTCGGTCATGCAAAAAATAAAAGCAAAAAAACATAATGGTAAAATTAAGAAGATAAAATAAATAACAAAATTATCATTAAAAAATATATTTTACCTTGCAAGTTTTCTCATCGCCATTAGCGTATAAATATCAAATCTGAAATTAAAATTAACTGAAATAATCTGAGTAGTAAAATTGGAAGAGAAAATTTTTCTTGTTATAGTGTTATGTGTCCAAATTTTCTATTGCTTGTATAATATCCCGTTAAGTTTCGATTTAATTTCTTTAATGTCTTATACTTCCATCTAGCATCGCTATTAAAGAGTTTGACACTAATGAGTGAGGAACGAGCCTTAAGACAATCTCACCATTTCAAATATTTAAAAGTTTTTTCCTTAAAATTCTTCTCATTTCTTCTTTAAAAATATTACTATTTTGTGAGTCTCTTTTCTTTATCGAATATGATTATCCTCCGCCTTTTGATCGTAGCTCTAATGCATATGAAAGAATCGAATGGTTTTGGCAACCTTTTACTCTCTTATAATACATGTGTGGTATGATTTATCATTCTGAAGCTTGTTATGGCACTCAGAAATAAATTTACTGAATTTCACTCGTTTTTCATCAACAAAACCATTACTTTTCGAAAATGGGCATGTATGTTTGCTATAGTTGTTTTATATATAATTACACTTGTTGTATTTCTTAACACTAATTCATATAGTTGTTTTAGACATGATTATGTTTTTGGTATAATATGTATTCCATTATGCATTTTGAGTATTATCAGTGCTAAATGTCGTTTGAAAATGAACGAAATTATTTATCCTAAGTTTTTGTTAAAGAGGCCACTTATTGGCTAAAAACATTAATGCTTGATATTTCTCTATCAATCTCATTAATTCAAAATATTTTTAAATCTCTCGATTCAACAACTTGTATTATTTCAATGGGTATATCTTTTATGTTTTCTTGATATTTGTGTCTTTCTAACTGAAAATAGAATCGGATCGTTAAATCGTAGAATCGTAGAATCGTGTTATAATTCTACCTCTAAAAATTTTATTCCAACTAGAATCGTAAGATTCTATAACTTTAAGATTCTATCTGCGATTCAAATCGCTCGCTTGTTTTTGGATCGTAAAATCGTAGAATCGTAGATCAGAATCGCGATTTTAACAACCATGTTGTTACCTGTTGAATTTTGATATCAAATTTCATGCCTCCGTATCTTTCTCAGCGGATGACCCCCAAAGTTCATGCCTCTAAAAAATAGACGAAAGTTCGAACGTTTCATGTCTCTAAAAAATAACAAAACTGGGCTAAAATTTGAGACTGTGAGAATGAGATTAAGAGTTTGAAATACATATGCAAAGGCGAAATGCCAAAATCCCAATTCATTTTAAGCATTGAAAAACATATAAGAAAATCAAAGAAAAAAAAATGGAGGACAGACTCAATGTACTAGCTTAAATTATATCCAATACCTTCAGTATAGGCTTCATCGTCGTCATCATTGATGTCCCATGGAGGATAATAATTACCATGAAGAAAAATGAGAAGAAATGCAAGTGATAAGAACAATCCCAAAATGAGTTTCTTGAATGCCATACATGTGGTATTCACTGCAAATACATGCTGCCATCACAAATTTGAAATAGCCCAAATCAGGGTATGGCTGTCCATTTTCAAAGTAAAAGAGCCTGTGAATTTCGGCTACACAAAAGCTATGGATTGCGCAGTTTATTAAGTAAATCAAAACCGTAATTTTGTCTTTGCCTGGAAGAATCATGATCACAAGTAACTGGGACCAAATACCAATAAACACAAGCACACTGCAAATATTCTTTTGGCCCTCAAGGAAGCATGCATCTGCGCTGTGCATAAACAAAATGCTCTTACCATCAAAGCTCGATTCACTGATAGTGCTATTTACTATCATCAGACTATGAGAGTTTACTGAAATGAAAAGGCTTATAATGAGTGGTACACAAAGTATGCGACTGTGATCAGGGTAGTTTAATCCATAACGGTTAACTATGGAACAAAATGACCAAACATAAACAAACATACATGCCCAAGATATTATGCGAAGAAATATTGTAGCCTTACTTGAGATGAGGGTTTTAGAAAATTTATAATGCATAGGTCTTGAGTTCAACCCTTGTGGGGAATGCTCGTGCTTTAATAATAATGCATCTCCATCTCCATTGGCTTGGTCCTCAATGTCGGAGTCATTATCATTTTCATGTTTATAGCAACATGGCATTGCTACTAGGAGCATTATAGATGTAAGGAAAACAATAGCCATGTACATTCCAACTCCATATAAATTTTGAACTGCGCAAAGAGCAGTTGCAATTACAAATTTAAAATACCCAAAATTTCTCTGAATCGCAACATCTATTAAACCAAGTATTTCTAAATAAGAAAGATACAAACTCAAGCAGAAACTTCCAAGAATTAACCCGAGAATGGCATAAAAACTTGCCGGTGAAGATTCATCAGAAATTTGAGACGTTTGAAAACATGCAACTAGTATACTATTACCCTAAAAAGCCCAATGTCGAAATTATTCATGTTTTTTAATAAATGCAAAAGCTTTAGATATTCGAAAATATAACCGTCGGCGGTAATTACTAAGTACATAAGAAATTGTGTCGCACATATAATGATTGGTGGTGCAAAACCCAAGATTCCATGCAGTGATGTAGTAGAATTGTGTAGAAGATTCATGCTTCTTAATATGCAGTGTTAGGAAACTAAAGAAGCAAAGCAATGCTGATATAATAGCTAAAATTATTAGCACACATATCCTGTTTTTGATGTGTTGATGGAGCTTTACATATTCTGTATGAACCTTGTTATTCTGAAGACAATCAAAACATGTATTCTTTGATATTGTTTTGAGTGGCATACTGGGCAAGTTGTTATGCTAATTGAGAAATGTATGTTGTGTTATATGTCTCTACTAATAATAAGTATCACTATTTATTGTGACTTGAAAAGTGTTGCTGGTACTATATACACCAATTATTTGTGATTTGTGATCCTAAATCTAACGAGTTTGTTACTATACTTTTCCTTTTTTTTTTTGAGTTATTACTATACTTTTCCTTTGGAATAGATCAACTTCCATTTTGTTACTGGTTGTGTGTAATTAGTTGATTCACTATTCAATTTTCAGTAAATTTAGGCGCATCATTATTGAACAAGTGTGTGCCTTTAATTTATTAACAAAATTTACTCAACTTTGTTTTTTTAAGCATTTTGTTTATATTTATTTTACTTTTTCTATATTTTTTTATTTACTTATATGTATTATATTTTTATTTTTATTTTTTAATTATTGTTAATAGTCATCGTGTGTAAGTTGCAGGCGTTTCGGGTAGTTGCAGGTTCTCACGCTCTTTGAACATATTTCTTGAGTCGAAGGGCATTTTGACTGTACTATCTCCTTTATGGGTATGAATTGATGTTCTCCTCTCCTTCGCCAGACCCTAATAATAATAATAATAATAATAATTAACAGTAGATTTCAAGAAATAAAATGAAAATATTATATTAAAAGTATAATGGTATTGGTAGGAATAGGATGTGATCCGGAATTATGTAAAAACGGTTGAGCAGAATAGTTACTTAGTGTTTAATATGGATGATGCGTCTTAAAAGCTTTACTTCCTCAAAGGTTGCTACTGATTTGCCATTTATATGCTTTTTGACTTTATTAAACATTTCCTATTTTTTACAAGGAAGCAATTCTATTTGTGGCCACACTTTAGAGTTCCTTTTATGTAGATTATAATGGAGTAATGTTTTTGTGAGTACTTTATTTTCTTGAAATTTATTTTCAAAAAAAATTATATGAATATAAGAGTTTATAACTAATATAAATATTTAAGTAGCGATTAGCAACACTCTTTGTTAATTGATAGGGTGCACCTGATCTGGTCTAGTCTATAGCTTTTTATTTTTTAAATCATTCTTCTAATATAATGTTCATATAAATATCCGCAGCTTAAATTGTAAGTCATGACTATCATTAAAATATAATAATTTACAATTACATAAAACATACAAATTATGTGATGGAATCAATTGGAATGGACAAAAATATGTATGATGTAAAATGATAAAATGTAGAATATAAATTATTAATTACCAAAAATCAATTGAAATGGATTAATATATAAAACTTAATATAAATTTAACAATCATTCTCTTTCCTATATCTCACTATTTATTAATTCTGAGTTACACTGAACATTAAAAATTAAAAAATATTTTACTTAATAATTAATAATTTTAACTTATATTGTTGCGTCTTAATTTGCTGGGCGATTGAACTGTTTGAATAAGTGTTAAATATAATATTAATATTAGAAATTCCTAAACAATCACCGTGATTTGTAAATCACCATATAAAAACAAAAAAAAATAATAATAAAATAACTAAAATAAGAAAAAGATAAAATAAATTATCCAAAATCCCCCCTATAAGATTAGGCCACGTAGTGTGATTTAGTTCTCTCACAAATAACCGTGATTTACCCAGAATTCCTCTATTAATATTCCATCCCTTCTTTTTTTTGTCTACTTTAAAATATTCCACTTTAGGAGAGAGAAATTTAAATAATCTTTTTGAGAGATTTATTAAAAAAAAAGTTCATGTGGGATCTTATTAGATTCTTCTTTGTGATGATTGTGCCTTGAGTGGTCTTAAGCATAGGTACATGAGTAAGCTCCATATGGGAAGACATGAGTGTTCATTGAAAAGAAGGAAGAAAATAGGGTGGACCGGGACAGAAATGGAAGCCGACTCGACTATCTTCTGTTGCCCACTAGGGATGGCAATGGGTCGGTCTCGACTCGGATTATACATACTCCAACTTTGCTCCGAAAAATAGTCGGACTTTTTTTTTCAGTCCACCTTCATTCGGAGTCGGATTATGCATACTCCAAGTTTGCCCCGACTCGGACTCTCAGACTCTTGGACCTCCAACGAAGTTTGATTATTATCACAATTTATCGAAAGCATACAAAATTAACAAAATATATTTTTCAAATATACAATTTCACAAAAACATATGTACTTTGAATTCACGTTTAACAAGAGAAATAGTCCTACTACGTACTACCACAAGTTAACAAAATTTTCTCGCAAATTGATTTGGCGTATTTTATTTCTCTTGATTTGATTTGTCATATTTTGATTAATTAATCTAAATAAAAATACCAAATAGTTTTTCAAAATCGAAAATTACAATTACTATAAGAGAGAGCTTGAATTAGTCACGTCTAGAATTTTAAAAGAAACAAAATGTTGGGGTAAAAGTCAAATTTAAAGTCGGATTTCCTCTAGGGTCGGAGTCGAGTCGGAGTGTCGAATTTTAATAAGAGAGAGCTTGAATTAGTGTCGGATCATAAAGTCGGAGTCGAAGTCGGATAACTTTTTCCTCGGACTCGAATCGGATTATTTTCCTCGGATCAAGTCGGACTAGGGTCGGATTCAGACTAAATTGCCTCTACAAAAAAAAAGCAATTTTTCGACTACCCAAAATAGTCGGATTTTAGTCGGTATAGAGCTATACCGACTAAATTCTGACTCTTTTGGGTTAGTCGGCTCAAATTAGTCGGTAAATCGTTTTAGTAGGAAAACAGTCGGAATTTTCCGACTAACTTGGGTAGTCGGAAATTAGTCAAAAATTTCCGACTACCCATTAGTCGGAAATTAGTCGGTAAGCACTATTTCAGAATTCAATCCAAAATGACAAAAAAAATATAATTAAAATTTGCGACCGTTTTGCGACCAACCGTCTGGTCGCTAAAAAAAAGAAATTTTGTTTTGAATGGATGCCACATCATTGCCACGTACCACCAAACCAAGTTACATTTGGTGATATGTTTTGCAAGGCTATTGTTTATTAGTTAATGACTCGTACCTTGATTCTTTATTTGCATAATAATAGTTGTTAATCTGTATTATTATTATTATTATTATTATTGTTGTTGTTGTTGTTGTTGTTGTTGTTGTTGTTATTATTATTTTTAGGAAAAATTGTCATGAATAACCCGTACTTTTAAACGTTTTCCTGTGAATAACCCCTATTTTTGATTATTCATAAATAATCCGAACTTTACACTATTTTAGCTCATAGCACCCCTTCGTCATTTTTGACCGGCTTTAGCAAGTTACATCTGCGAATTGACTTGTTTCCCTCCTATTTGAGCTGTTGCCTGCTGCCATGGTCATCATCTTCAGCATCTCAACATTCCTCCATTGTTAAACCCTAACCTTAGAGAGAGAAACTTTAAAGCTTTCTATTCACTCTTTTTTTTTTTTACAAAAATGAATTCTCATTGTTTTTCAACATATAGTAGAGGTTCTAATTTGAATAAGAGTGTGAAATGTGAGCATGGATTTGTTGCCAAATTGACAATGGCGAAGAAGGGTTTTCATGCTGGAGAACGGTTCTATTCATGTCCAAAATGTCCAAAAAGAAAAAAAAAAGAGTAATGGAAAGCTTTGAAGTTTCTCTCTCTAAGATTAGGGTTTAACAATGGAGGAATGTTGAGATGTTGAAGATGATGACCATGGCAGCAGGCAGCAGCTCAAATAGGAGGAAAACAAGTTAATTTGCAGGTGTAACTTGCTACAGCCGGTCAAAAATGACGAGGGGGTGCTGTGAGCAAAAATACTGTAATGTTCGGATTATTTATGAATAATCAAAAGTAGGGGTTATTCACAGGAAAACGTTAAAAGTACGGGTTATTCCCGAAAATTTTTCCTTATTATTATTATTATTATTATTATTATTATTATTATTATTATTATTATTATTATTATTATTATTATTATTATTATTTTTATTATTATTATTATAACTTGTTTTAGTGTATGATAAGTATAATATTAGTTGTATTAGCATAATATATATTAGTTGTATTAGTGTAGTATTAGTCGTATTAGTAGTTTATTAGTTATTTAGTCGTATTAGTACTTTATTAGTTATTCACTCGTATTAGTTGATTAGTGCAATCTTCGTATATTATTACTCGTATTAGTTGTTTTAGTATATTGTTACTTGTATTAGTCGTATTAGTGTACTATTAGTCGCATTAGTATAGTATTAGTCGTATTATTATTATTATTATTATTATTATTATTATTATTATTATTATTATTATTATTATTATTATTATTATTATTAGTGTATTAGTATATTAGTATATAAAGTATTAGTCATATTCATTTTGTAATATTAGCATTTTTATTAGTGTATAAGTATATTATTACTTGTATTAATATATTATTACTCGTATAATTAGTTTATTAAAAATTGTATTAGTGTATTATAGTACATTATTAGTTGGTTAGTTGATTAGTACAAAAAGAAGAAAACCAACAAAATGGTACCCATAGGATTCAAACACAAGACCTGCTGGACACAAGCAAAACCACTTACTAAGTGAGACAACTACCTATACATGCTATGATACAGCGCCTAACATTTATAAATTAGTCCGCCAGGCCAATATTAGGATAAAATAATTTCTTAATACCACCGACCAAATACCGACCACATTTTAGTCGGAAGATGGTCGGAAAATTTTCCGACTAAAATTAAGTCGGTAGTCAGTCGGAAAATAATTTATTTTTTTTATTTTTTTTAAATTGCGACCAAAAACAAATTTAGTAGCAAAATAGTCGGAATTTCCGACTAACACGTGTTAGTCGGAAAATCAGTCGGAATTTCCGACTATTTCGTTTAGTAGGTAGTTTTTTGGTCGGTAAGTTGCATTTTTTTTGTAGTGTGCCATCTCTATTACCCACCAATGCCGACTAGGCTGGGACCAAAATAGCCTTCAGACGGTGAGTCAAGCGGACTCATCGGTCATGCTTGATCACCATAAAGCCGAGTCGTCCGCAGCTCTTCGTAGGAGTTTTGTTTCGTTGATTTGTATTAGCCTTTTGTCATTGTAAGTATTATTGGGTACTAGGTATCTACCCGTGCCATGCACGGAATTATAGATAACTAGGATAGAAACCCGTGCAATGCTCGGATTTTTAAATACGTTAATATCTTAAAGAAATTTTAGACGAACGAACATCTTCGATTATTGATGTTTTATAAAAGAACATCTTCGATTAGCCTTTTAAATACGTTAATATCTTAACTCTAAATTTTGCAAAAAAAAAAATGATTTTCCTAACACACAGGATTTAGAATGAGTTAACATTGTAAATTTTCCCATTGAAGCCGTTATAGATGTTCCCATTTCGTCCACCAGGATTAAATGAATAGATGTGGTCACATCTCTCTCCTTATACTCCCACATATGTATGACCTTTGCATTAATTTTTCATGTCCTCCTATCACTCTGTATTTCCTGAATGTAATTCAAACTCACGGTTATAATTGAAAATATTATTAGGGGTGAAACTTATTCGGATTAAAACCGCAAATCGAACCAGACCAAACCGAATAACAAATATGCTTTGGTGATTTTTTAAATTTGGTTTAGATTAGATTTGAAAATTAAAAAACCGAAATAATTAGGTTTGGAATTTTTAAAAACCGAAAATCGAATTATTAGACCGAACACCGACTAAAACTAGCCCAGCTGCCCAGGCCAAAATTTGTGTTCTAAGACGGTAAGGCCTAAGTTTACTTTCTAACCTAATAAACTCAAAAACCCTCCCCAAGTCCCTACTCCTGCCGTTCACTCCCAACTCCCACACTCCCCTTTTTCATAATTTCATTCTTTCTCTACTAAAAACCTAAAAACCCTAAGCCCAGCAGCGCCCCAGCCGTCCCCTCCCCTTTTTCATTCTCTTATTCTCTAATCTTCCCTGACCTTAAGCCAGTAACCCGTCGACTCCACTCCATTCCAGCCGGTCCAAGTGTTTATGTGTTTTTTTCTGTTTAGGGTTTGTTTTTCACTCTTATTTGAGTATCTTGCTGCGGTGCTGTCTGCTAGAACATAATCCATGTTCCATTGTTCTTTTAATCTGTTTTTCATTTTAAATATATGTTCTACTTTTATGAATCTATGTTTTTCATTTTTAATGAATCTATTATTATCAATCATGTATAATTTGTTATTGTATTAATTAGTCTAATTGTAATTAACTTGCTATTCGGTCCCAAAAAAAATTCGGCCTGGCAATTCGGATCGGTGCGGTTTGGATTCGGTCTGAGAATAAAAATTGCGGTTCGGTCTAGGAAATAATTTGGTTTGGTGTTGGTATGAAAATATGAAAACTGAATAAAATTCGGTTTGATTTGGTTTTGATGAAACTCCAAACCGTTGACTGAACTTTCACCCCTAAGTATTATTCACCAACACTGAAGCTTGAGAAAAAAGAAATGATATGAGCAAATAATTAATTTGGTCAAATGGTGTATTTATATTGTAGTTCATGCCATTGTATTGAAAGACAATTTTTATTTTTGTCAACATATAAAATTGACTGAATTGAAATTTATTCGATTAATACACTACAAAAAAAATGCAACTTACCGACCAAAAAATTACCGACTACCTGATATAGTCGGAAAATTCCGACTGACTTCCGACTAACAGGTGTTAGTCGGAAATTCCGACTAAATTGCCACTAAATTTTTTTTTGGTCGCAAAAAAAAAATACCATTAATTAATTTCCGACCAACTACCGACCAAATTTTAGTCGGAAAATTTACCGACCACTTTCCGACTAAAATTTGGTCGGTAGTTAGTCGGTGATATTTTTCTATTTTTTTTATTTTTTTGGTTGACCAAATATAGATATAAGTCAAAAAGCTTTAAATGTAAAATATGAAAGTTGTTGTGGTGTAGTGGTTACCACTATGGTCTTGCAAACCAAAAGTCCCTAGTTCAATCCAAGCCAACAATATATTTTGTTATTTTATTAAAATTTATCTTATACTAATAGTTTTGCATTATTAATTTATTTTTTGTCTTACTAGTTTATTTTGTCGGTACTCGAAAAGTTTAATTTGCATTATTAATATATGAATACTAATAATAATAATATAATTACAAATACGAGTAATAATAAACTTATACGAGTCACAATAACTAATATGACTAATACCATATTAATTAGACTATTAGTATAGTAATAGAATAATAATAATAATAATATTAATAATAATAATAATAATAATAATAATAATAATAATAATAATAATAATAATAATAATAATAATAATAACAATAATAATAATAATAATAATAATAATAATAATAATAATAATAATAATAATAATAATAATATGACTAAAAATATATACTAATAAGCTAATTATACGATAATACGAATAATAACATACAAATGATAGACTAATACAACAAATAATACACTTGTACGACTAACGATAACAAATAATAAAAATAATAATAATACACGATATAATAATAATTATATACGATTATTATACAATTAAAACATAAGGTACGACTAATTATATACTGATATAATAATAATAATAATAATAGAATCTTACAAAAAAAAATAATAGAATATTAAAAAAATAATAATAATAGATTAAAACGATTATTATACTGTCAAAACATAAGGTACAGCTAACGAATAAGTATATTAACGTTACACAATGTATCACTAAACATCTCCTGGAAGCTTGAGGTCGCGGGATCGATTCTTAGCAGGCACATCAAATTGAGGAGGAGCACGGTGGGCTCTCTTGGCAGAAGGCTCGTGGGCTGGGCTTTATTTAAAGGGGTTTTGGATCACGTGGGGCGTTGTCTAGCAATATTAATTTTTCTTTTTTTAATCCAATAATATCTCCGACTATTTTGCTACCATCAATGTTAGTCGGAATTCCGACTAATTTTTCGACTAACCAAGGTTAGTCGAAAATTCCGACTATTTTCCGACTAAAATGAATTACAAACCATTCTGTACCGACTATCCCAAAATAGTCGAAAATCAGTCGGTATAGCTCTATACCGACTGATTTCCGACTATTTTGGGCAGTCGAAAAGTTGCTATTTTTTTGTAGTGATATTCCTGCCAATAATATAAATCATAATTTTTTATTTTTGTAAAAAGAATAATATTGTCTGAATTGAAATTCCTGCAATTATTACTAATGCCATTATTATGAATTCAACGTTTTATTTTTGTAAAAGAATAAAATTGACTGAATTGAAAATCTTGCAATTAATATTCCTACCATTAATATTTAGCCATTAATATAAATCCAAATTTTTATATTTGTAAAGAATAAACTTGACTGCATTGAAATTCCTGCAATTATTCTTGCCATCAATATGAATGCAAGATTTTATTTTCGTAAATGACTAAAATTGACTAAATTGTAAATGATTTAATTAATACTCATGCCATAAATACTTTTATAATGCTGGCCAATAAAATAATTACAAATAACACTCTTATATTCACTCTAATTTTCTATACTATACATCAAAATTAATATAGTGTATGATTTTTGCATAAAGATGTGCTTTTGATATGAAAAGTAATTTTATAATTAAAGAGAACATATATTATGTTATACTCATCTGTCCTCTTTGATATGCATCAAAGAGAAAATGAGTATAATTTAAGAAAGTGGTAATAAATAAAGAGAGAGAATGAATCGTGTGGATTAAATTAAAAGAAAGTTAAAATGTCTAGATAAGATTAAAAGAAAGTGGTGTGCCATAGTCCAAAAATAAAAATGATGCAAATTAAGTAGGACAGACCAAAATAGAATATGTTGCAAAGTAAATGGGACAGAGGGAATATGTATTTTCTAGAAATGGTGACAAATAAATATCAACGAATAACAATTGAAATAAAAAGTATATAGCTTACCAACAATATAATATAAAACAAATATTAATTACACCCCTATGTTAGATACTACCTACTATTCAGCACATGTATTCTATTTTTATGTTTAGTCAAGTAGGAATACTAGTTAATGTCTTATTTTTACTTTAGAAACCTTTTTTTTTTTTTTTTACTATAATCAGACTGTCTCTCCTACTTATATGGTCTCATTTAAGTGAGATAGTCATTCATGATCCTTTTTCCATACATATTTTCCCAAAAATTCAAAATACCATTCTCCCCTCTCTTGACATTGCTAAGAATATTGAGCAATCAACATATATGACATTATCATAAATAAATTCATCTTTATTCAAGACAATAGTCTGTTTGTTTGGTAAGGAAAACTTAGTCTTTCATCTAGTGGGTATCTAAAATGGGTTTCATCACCATTAATTGCTTCAACATGCCTCTGAAATAGATTTCATCCAGTGTGCATCTGACAAAACCTACGATTACAGTATTACTTCACTTCTTAATGTTTTTGAAAAGATATTTAACTGTTCTTAACTGATAACAACACTCAACTTTGATATGTGCCCGATACTTTATAAGTAGCCTATATTCCCTACTCTCTAACTCTACCAAAAATTTTCTTAATTATACATTGTCCAATAACTTTTTAAAAAAATTTATAAAATCAAACATGAAGAAATTAAATCAATTTGTTTAACATTACAATAAACTTTGTATGAAAAGAGTAAATATTTCTAAACCATTTCGTTTTATTTGGAAGGCATCCCTAATTATTCATAGTAAATATTTATTATACGTTAAGTCATTTGTTTAATACCTATTTTACTTTGTTCTTTTAAATCACAGAATTTGGACTGTAATTAAAAATTACTTGATAATAAATCAATTTATAATAAAACATTTGCCTCTAGTAGTGCGATTATCTTTATAGCTTATCCTTATTAAGAGTATTTAGTCTTATCTAATATTTGTTTAATTTTCACTTTCAAAAAAAAATATACTTTAAAATCAAGAATCGATATAAAATTGAATACACTAAATATTATGTCAATACAATTGTAATATACAAACTTTTGTTGTTTAGATTTAGACTGGAAAACATACAATCGTGGCTCGTAATTCTAATGTTTTACTCCCTCCGTTCCTTAAAGAAGTTCCCACTTTCCTTTTTAGTGTGTTTCAATTGTTGTTCCCATAAGAAATCTTTCCATTTATGTCATAAATTTTGGACAAAAATAACCTTACTCATCCTCATTTTAATATTTTAATAATGATTATGGTCCACATATCTTTCACTAACCCCATTTAACATTTTTATATTCTTTAGGGTTTCCATATGTTTCTCACTAACTTCATAAAAACATTTTTTAATTAGTTGTGGTCCCCATATTTTTTCTGCAAACTTTCTTTTAATATTTTTTTAATATTTGTAGTACCCACCTTTCCTTCGTCAAATATATTGTTCAATTTAATAATATTTCCACTATCTAAAAGATTCAATTTTTCTTAAATCCCGTTAACATTCCTTATGGGAACCTCATTAAGGAATATGGGGAGTACTACATTGTATGATGATATGATAATAATGGTATTATTGAAATTATATAAAAAACATTATTAATACACTTGATAATATGTACTTCCTCCGAACTAATTTAGTTGTCACATTTGCTTTTTCACACTATTCATCTATCTCATTTAATTTGTATTTTATTTTTAATCCATAAGTTAAAACATAGTCATGTGAGATCTTGTTTGATTCGTCTCAATGCAAGGATTATTCTTATCAACTTTTCATAATTTTTATTTAAGCATAATTAGAGATATTAAGAGTTAAAATGTCACCTCGACAAGTGTGCCCGAGCAAATGGGACAACTAAATTGATTCGGAGGGAGTATTATTCATTAATTATTATTATGGATTAATCTTCATTTTTTATTACTTTTGTAATATTATAATATTTAATGCGTTTTTAGGATATTAGGTTGATCTAGTGGCTGTCCATTTTTGATTTTTTTCTTATATTTTTGTCTATGAATTTATACCATCATAATGTATAGTGCTTTTTAATAATGCTTTGTCACCTTGATATTACTCTTGATAAGGATGACACAAAAATTACGAAAATGAGTATACAACAAATAAAGCAATAAACTACTCCCAAACCACTAACCACAAATAAAGTAAAAACTCAAAGCTTTGGTCAAATTATCAATGAACTTTTGGGCAATGTATATTACTGGGTAATAAGACATTCATAATTATCAAAAATTGAACAAATAATGTAAAAATTTTAATAAAATTTGAATTCAACACAAAACGTTTCCTGAATATATTGCTACCATAACAAATATAGAATTTACTCATTAAACCTAAAATTTAGTAAAAATAAATCTTTCACAAAACAACCTATTTTCAACATTTTGATAAATTCATACAAATAAAAAGCTACAAATTCAAATTAATAACAAAAGCCAAATTTTTTGCAACAACAATGGCACAAAATATAGTAAAATTCTAAGTAAAAAAAAATCATGGCATACGTTCAAAAGGAAATTTTTTTTACGATGAAAGAAAATTAAGAAAGTTGGATTAAGCTTCATAGATGAGAGAAAAAATATGTTAAAGGATTCTTCTCAAATTATTATAGGCTTTAAAATCTTAAAGTAATATTTATGGCAAGTTTACCATATGAATAGTTTTTAAAGGAAGTTTAGAAATAATGTTGAGCAATAAACTTTTTTTTGGAGAGGTATGCTAATTGTAGAAGTGGGCGGGAAAACATTAGCTGTATAAGGGACACGTGTCATAGAATCTTATTGTTTTAGTAGTGAGTATGATATGATATTATGTATTATAAATAAGCATAATACACTAGTTTAGTTGAGCCAATCTTTGATTATTATTCTCTCTCTAAAGTGTGATCCATGCACACTTATTCCTTTCTTCTTCTTTCTCCAACCCCTCTTTGAAAACCATTGTAAATCTCCATAAAAGCTTCAAGAAGCTTGTTTATACATCAATGAAAACACCTAGGCCAGGGAGGATGTAGCCCACATCGGGTGAACCTCGTTAATTGTCTGTGTTGTTTATTTTTGATGTTTGATTCTTGCAATTACTCATTTCAGAATATAGGTTTTCAAATCTCGTTTTTCCTCAAACCAATTGGGAATCTAATTATTGATCCTAGGTGAATTAATATGTGCTCTAATTAAGTTAGAACACTTAGTTTCTTCAGTCTTGATATAAAGTTTTTTTATTATGCAATTTTTATTGTGCACTTTGATTAATTTTTATGATGTGTATCTTGAAATATTTAAGTTCAAATTTTACATTGAAACCGTGCAAAAAATAAAGTGGACAAACAAAAAGAACAGAGGGAGTAATAAACTTTAAATAAAATTTAGGAAAAATTATTGTGAATAATCCAACCTATTTTCCAATACCTGCCAATACTCCCACCTTTTGAAATTTTTTTTGATAGTCCACCCTTCGCTTTCAGTTTATTGCCAATGGACTATTTAGAAAATGACCTGCTATAGCACGTTACCTCTCATCTTCTCCTTCTTTATAATAACTAGTTGGTGGGGCACACGCTCCCCCAAGAAATCCTAATTTTTTTAAGAATTTAATTTTTGGTGAATAATTAACAGTGTTCAACATTTCTTGAGTTAAGTGTTTGATAAATCATACTCCCTCCAATTAAAATTAAATGACCACTTTGGATTTGGACCGCATTTTAAGAGAATGGTAGGGACCAACCAAAAGTGGGTATTTGATGTGTTTTAAGTGTATGGATTAAATGTTAATAATTCCCACATTTTCTCACTAATAAAGTTGATACAATTCAAATTTGGAGCCAAAAATTGAAATTGCAAAGTACACTTAAATTGCACAAATAAAATTCATAAATTACATAGCTAATATTCCGAATATCCAAACTAATTTACATAATTACTGTACATAATAAAAGTTGAAAAATAATTTAGTCTTCAATTTTTCCTTGATTTCTTCAACGTCTTTTGTACGGCAACCGATAACGAACAACCTTCTCGCCACATCCGCATACAGATATTGAATCTCTCATTGACTTCAGATTATAAAAATAAAAACAATTTGCATTTAGTGTTTAAATTAGATTACTTAGCTACAAAAACCAAAAAAATCAATTTTAAAATGAAGCCATTTAAATTTGAAATTATTTCCCAAAAACCAAATACAATGAAATTTGTTTGGATTACTTTACAAGCGTGTAAAGTTGAAGTAATTAAGAAGATGGGGGGATAGACCATCATATTCCTCACATGAACAAAACAAAATTAGCAAGGGAGGGAAGACTGCCAGAGTATTTGACTGTAAGTAGGGAGATCATTTACAATTCCCTACGTTACTTAGACACAAAACTAACCAAAGAACTGTTTGACATAGTGTTGTTCTACTTAGGAATACAAGACCAAAGACATTTCCACGTATTTGAGGAAATTACATCGGGCACAACAACAAATGAAGAACCATCAGCAAATGAAGAACCAGCAGCAAATCAAGTAACATAAAGTCAAGTAACAGAAGCAAATGAGGAACCAGTAGCAAGTCCAACAGAGGAAACATCAACCATGTAAAGATAGTAAACAGAGGAAACATGAACTTAGATATGGACATATTAATATTTTTGGGTACACATAAAACAGAAGAATTAGCCAACAAAATCAAGGGCAGTCAGCAAAAATAACAGAGTATACTTTTGGGGTTTTTGTGAATACTCACTTTTGGGAAATGCTTGTTCAAAAAAGTGTTTGGAATGTAAACATCTAGTACATGTCAAGAATTTGTTTAAACCTAAACATTTTAATGAATATCAAGAATAGATTTTGTATGGCCTCAAAATATCATCAAAATTTTTTGGTTTCTCTCAGAGAACAAATGTTCTCATCACAGAGAACCCTAATCCCAAAAAGGCCTCCTTAATCTTGTGAAGGAGTAGCCTCAAAAACATGTTTATTTGGTGGCTTAAATCCTAAAAATCAAAGATCGATGGCATTTTTCAGGAATTAGGGTTTTTTGAAAGCTAAAAATCATAAACATACCCTCAAAAACAACGAAAAAATCATAGGGAAAACACTAGATTGGAAGGTCTCAAAATCATCACAGACCAAACAAAGAACAAAACCACAAAATACGAAATCATCATAAGTCAGAGAGATGTGAGTTTCCACATACGAGAAAAGGGACTATGAACATCATCAAAATCAGGCTTCAAATCAGCATCATCAAGTGACTCTTCATCAGAAGTGGGAAATAGATTCTCAATATACAGATCTTGTAGATCTAGTTGCAAATCAAACATAGCCTCAATTTCTTCATCTTCTGAATTTAATTCTCTCCCCCAATTTGGATCCGTTTCTACAGAGATGGTAGGAGAATCATGAACATACTGGTAGTAGTCAAACCATGGGTTAGGAGGACCAACTAACACGTTATCCTCAGAGGATTCATCCCATGAAAGACACGATTTTGGAGATGCCATAATGTAAAAAACGCAGATCTAGGGTTAGGGTTAGAAGTGAGGAGAGAGAGATAGAGGGCAATGAAGGGAGGTAGAAGAAGGAAGTAGAAGATGAAGGAAGCAGGAAGTAGAAGATGCTGAAGAACAAGGTTGAAGATAATGAAGAATGACGATGAACAGTGCAAGAATTGAGGATTTAGGGTTAGGGTTAGAAGAGAGGGATTGGGTGGGGATGGGTTTTTATTGAAAATGGAGGGAACACTTAGTAGGGTAATTAGTTTAGGGTGTTAATTAGAGAGGATAATGTAAGTTAAATGGGGCTATATTGGTAATTTGGCATGGGGGGTGAATGTAATTAAAAAATTAATGTTTTGCCAAAAAAGCAAAGTGCACAATTAGAGTGACTTTACAAAAAAAGGAAAGTGGACATTTAATTTGAATTGGAGGGAGTATAACAAAAGATGACAATCCTAAAAACATAATCCAAAGAGGGAGATTATATTCTTTTGATGCAAAGAAGTGATTATCTCAATCCCAAAAGTACATACATCTTCCCAATGCTTTAAGTTCTTACTGCCAATTGCTTGCCATTAGTAAGAGATGATGGGAAAAATAAATGGTGAATACCATTACTAACAAACAGGATCGATTATGTTGAATTAGAAGAACAAAATGAAAAAACAAAACTAAAGAATACCTGAATCCATAGCACGACAGATAAACTTGAAAATGAAAGCATATGGATCTTCTAGATTAACACGTATTTCCTATAGTGACGACCCTTACTGTTATCACTCTTAATTCTCTCTGATAATGGGATGACTGGTGAAAAGAAATTCGTATAACCTAAGGACCATAACTATATAATAACTTGTGACTGGTGTTCAGCCCATCATAGAACCTAGTCATAAAATGAGTCTCTACACATTTAAGGCCCACAACCTATTGATACGTTTAAGCCCAAACCTTTTAACTTTGATTCATTATGAAAAGTACTTTCTCCACCTCAGCAGGTATTAGGGTTTGAGCAATATCCTCTACATTCGACCAATTTGAGCAACCTTCCTCCAATACTCCTTATTTCTCTCTATATCTGATCTAGAGGAATCCGTCTACCAAACTTCCTGAAGGTCTTTTTATTCCTCGCGAAGATAATTGTAAGGATTCATTATATGAAGCAATAGAATCAATTGTATATAGATTATCATTTAACATTAAAGAACCAGAACCAACCAACTTTGAATCATGAAACAAACTAAAATTTCATTTCCGATGAAGAAGAAAAACCAAATTTGTCCAAAGCAGAAACTGAAATCAAATTTAGTCGAAAAGACGGGACAACAAATGTTTCATTAAGATCCAAATAAAATCTAGTCTTTAACAATAATCTAAATTTTCCATTTGCTTGTACTTCAACCGTCTTGCCGTCTCCTATATAGATGTATCTTTCACCATCAGTTGGTTTTCGGCAACCCTGCAAAGACACATTGATGTGAGTGGTTGCACCAGAATCTATCCATCATGTGTGTCTAGGCACTGAAACTAAATCAACCTCAAAACAAATCAAATTAAGAAGCATACCTTTCTTAGCACGCCAAACGTGGTAATTATTGCATTGCTTCTTCCTGTGATTAGGATTTCCACAAAAGAAACAAACCTTTCTTAGCACGCCAAACGTGGTAATTGTTGCATTGATTTATCCTTTTGTTGTTTCTTTTGAGAATCCTTATCTGCAGCTTCTTTCTTTTGTGGCCTTTTCCTTTTAGATTTTGAGGTAAAGGCAAGATGAGCACTTTCATTCTTTTCTAGCTTCAACCTTTCCTCTTCCTTTACACAGTGTGAGACGAGCTCATTCAGAGACCATGTCTCTTTCTGACAATTATAGCTCACCTTAAACTGATTAAAACTTGTAGCAAGAGATATCAAAACCAAGTACACTATTAGATCTTCAGAAAAGTCCAGGTTCAGTGTTTTTAGTTTTGAAGCTAGATGAGACATTTCCATTATGTACTCCCTGATATTACCATTACCTTTATATCTCATTGAAATTAAGGTCGTCAAAATTGTACCAATTTCAGCCTTTTCATTTTTGACAAACCTTTTTTCAATATCCGTAAGCAGGGTCGGCCTTGAGTTTTTGGGGGCCCGGGGCGAAATATAATTTGTGGGGCCCTAACTATATATACAAAAAAATTTCGAACATCATGAAAGGAAAAGTTATATGAATTAAAATAGAATATATAATATAAAATCAGACAAAAATACTCCTACGAGCATTTTTCGATGCAAAATCACTAATAACAGTGTCTAAATCAAGAGACTCAGTCATATTTTTCTCAATGCACAGCATAGCTAGACCATTCAAACGTTCTTGTGAAATTGACGATCTTAAGTAATTTTTTAATATCTTCAACTTTGAAAAACTCCTCTCAGCTGATGTAACGGTAACGGGAACAGTTAGTAAGATTCGACAAGCAATTGAAACATTGGGAATACAATCAGCTTCTTTGACAAACTACAAAATATTAATGGCTGATATTAACCCATCAGGCAAAGTCTTCTGTAATACTCTTAACTCTGAAAATAGATCATCTTTATCAACATCTTGGACATTGTTTTGAGAATAGAGTGCACTAAAATTATCACAACATGCTCTCAATGCATCTCCATCTAGTGATTTGAACTTATTTGAATCACATAAGAAGCCAAAGATACCCTGAAAGGTTGTTAGCTGCTCAAATCTTTCATTAAGTGAATTTATGGCCATATCCACTAAAACTGAAAAGTAGTTCACTCGAAAATCTTCCTGTGGTGATTGTATCACTTCTTCATTATCACTCTCATCAAATTGTCTCTTTCGTTGACTATGACGCTTGGTTGGAAAATCAGGCTCAATCCCCATTTCGATAGCAATAGTTTTGGCATGATTCAAACTAGGAACAAACTCTTCATCTCTGTACTTCTCAAAATATTTCATGGCATCATTAATTTGGCTAATTGCAACATCGATTGTGGTAGACTTAGATTGCAGCTTCTTACTCACCATGTCAATGTAGAATAAAACATCATACCAAATAACCATGCCAAGCAAAAACTCAAATTTATTTATTGATTTGGCAAAAAGTCTAGCGTGACTCTTTATCCCCAAATCATCCTTGGAACCATGCATCTTCAATAATGCAATCCTTATTTGAGGGGCCTGAAATCTAATAGATTTTACACTTTTGATTCGGCTCTCCTAACGTGTATTAGACAATGATTTTACAGTCAATCCGAGAACATTATCAGTGAGAATTTTCCACCTTTTAGGAGAGCCAGAGAATAATGTGTATATACTTTGCACAATCCCAAAAAAGGAAGTAGCTTTCACACAAGATTGAGCCATATCACATAAGGTAAGATTTAAACTATGACACGCACAAGGCATGTATAAAGCTTTTAGGTTTAGCTCGAGAAGCCTCTTTTGAACCCCTTGGTGTTTGTGTAACACCCCAGAATTTCCGACCCCTTTACGAAACCAAAACCGTAAAGAACCGGAGGAATTTCGGGTGTTACATAAAAAGAAAATGAAAAGAATTTAGATAAACGTTAAAGCATAACTATTAAAAGGTGAGTAAAAAAAAAAAACAAAATTCGGCAGCATCTACCTTAAAACTGTGCATCTTTTATAAAAAAAACAAAAGTTATTTGAAGTCTAATAAAGTAAAGGCATCATGGCCTATCAAAACTGTATCACGGCGAAATGATTCATCGCCGACTTCTGAAATCAACATGCCAAGCATGGATCGTGGTTCCGGTGTCAGCGCTTGCGTTTTGAGCTAACTAGACTCTTTAAAAACCATACGATTTATAAACTGCGCAGCGGAGATAACATATACAAAAAAAGAAGGACATGTACCTCAAACCAAAAACATAAACAAATTTAAAATTTAAATACAAAGAAACTACATCTAGCGTCAAAATAAATGTAACATCGCACGCTTTAACGTTCTCACTCATCCCCCCGTATGCAATGCATAGAAGCTCCATCACCTGTAATGTCTATCAATGATGTCCCCGCTGCTCAACGTAAGATCATAGACCAACGCGTCATAGCAGGGCCATCAAAGACGAGCCATCAACAAAGAAACCAAACAGTACACGTCAGTATTTAACATCATATCATAATAAGGAATAATTAGCATCAATAAAGTATGTCATAATATGAGGATGATTTCACACACTCCAAGCGTCAATCATAGTCACTGAATATCAGTTCCTATTTCTCACTGTTAATTCCCTTTTTCTTCACTTCTTTTCGACTTCATAACTTCTTTTCAACTTCATAACCGCTCGGCATCACTTGAACCAAAAGCTTAACCACTTCCAAATATTTATATATATACATATGTGACTAGAGGCCACCATATTGGGGTTTGCAAGACCCACATGGCCACACCTCGACCAAAGGGCGGTGACGGGCCATACCGGCGCCCAATGGTAAAGTATGAACATACCCCCGTACAGCGACCATATATAGATGATCCTACCTCCGGGAACTAAAGCCACTGGGGTACCAAACCAGTGGAGCCAGCATACCTAACGTATGTGACTAGAGGCCACCATAGGGTTTGCAAGGCCTACATGGCAACACCTCAACCAAGGGCGGTGACAGGCCATACCGTCGCCTAATGGTAGAGTATGAACATACCCCCGTACAGCGACCATATATTGATGATCCATACCTCCGGGAACTAACCAACTGGGGTACCCTAATCAGGGGAGCCACAATAATCGAACAAATATGTCATCTCATCAAAAGGGACTCCTTCCCATTAGAACCAACAAGTTTCTTACTCCATCACTAAGGGATTTATTCTCATTCCATTTCACCTTATTCAATACTTCCTTACTCCATCACCAAGGGATTCCTTCCCATTCATAAAATATAATTCAACCACATTAATAAGGGGATCATTCCCCATTCAACTGATATAATTCAATCTCATTAACAAATGAGTCATTCTCATTCAACTAACGTAAGTCAAACTCATCAATAAGGGAATCGTTCCCATTCAACTAGCAATAATCAATAACAACAATAAGAAACTAATCACTACTCGCAACTAACAACAAACAATATCATTAATAAGGGAATCGCTCCCTTTCAAACAAATGATAACCAATCTCAATAACAAGGGAATCATTCTCATTCTAAATCATTACCAAACATTTAGCATACTAGTATCGTTCTCTACTAGTAAACTTGAAAATCATATAATTAATAACTTTGATATTTCATTCGACAACGATTCATAGATAGTGTACATTATATATCTTGAAACAATTCAATATCGGTAAATATACAAATGCAAAATGCATGCAAGAGTTAAATACTGCGTGTACGTACCTGCAAGCGTCGATGCACGACCAAAAGTTATAAAACTCACCCCACTAAGGTTCTACTTTCCTCTTATGAAAAGGGACACCTATATAAGTGAGGAGTAGAACTAATAAGTCTCTTTAACTACTTTGTCATACCAACTAAATACCAAAGTAACCGCCATCATCCATTCAACATAAGTTTCTGATTACTCTAGTACACACAGGACTCATTCAATACAAGTCATGATCATTAACTCAACAACAACACACGTCTTTCCATCGATTTAAGAATAAAAGGATTATGTGAATCATTTATTTACATTAACTAAATGTGAGTTATATTGATTCACGTTACTCAAAAATAACTGATCACAACTAGCCTTAAAATTTTAATATAACACTTATAAAACGATAAGGCAAAATTTAGAGATATCGAATCGCGTTATCATCTGTTACCTTCTCCAAAGCTAGAAAGAACTATAATCCAAACGAGACGACAAGTAACTTTAGTAGCCATCGACGATAAGTTGACATTGTGCTCATGGCTTACTAATATCATGTATCTATAACTTCAATAACATAATAAGAGTACTTGTAATTCCCAATAATCAAACTACACATTTAGCAACTATTATTCCCAATTTAACAACCAAAATCACTTCCATAATCAACTTAAATAAAAATCATCACTAACTAAATATATCATAATCACAACTAACACTACTAAATCTTAAAACAACTTATATTGAAATTATCAAATCAATCATCACACCACCAACATATAACATAAGAGCACACACCATTAAAATTTCATCCCTAAATTAAACCTTAATCAATTCATTATGAAAAAATAACATCTTTAATTACTATTTATACTAAGATTCAAAGAAACTAATACACAATCAACACAACCCATAATTTCTAATCACACTTCAAACCCTAAAACATAAATTTGCTCAATTCATCAATCAAACTTTTACCCACAAAAAGATTCAATGAAATTAACACAAAATTAACATCACACTCATAAACTTTATAAACTTTAATTGAAAACAAGAAACAAATGGAGGTAGAGGAGATGGCTTACAATGGGGAAATTAAGAGAAAGAGTGTTTGGAGTGGTGGTGGTGGCACAGGCGAGACAAGGCACCGACGGTGGTCCTTGATGGCGGTGCAGGCAGCCGCTGCTGGTGGTGGTGCAGAATGCAGCATCTGCTGCCTTTTTTTTGGGGGCGTTTGCACCGGTTGCCGTGGAGGGGAAAGAACCGGCTGGTGCTGCCGGTTGTGGGGGAGGAGCTGCTGGTGGTCTGGTTGTGAGGGAGGAGCCGCAGGTCATGAGGGAGAAGGAAGAGAGGGAACACTGATTTTGTGAGTGAGAAAATGTGTGGTCTCCCTTGTAAACCCTAACTTATCTTATATTAAGGTGACCCAACTAAGAAACCCCACTTTAATGTGCTCACAAATCTTAATAAATGTAATAATAATAATTCGAACCTCTTTATTTTCGTAATCGATACTCTATTTTTAATATAACCCTGTTGACATTTAAATTCGTATATGAATGTATTATATTAATTAAACTAAAAAAAATAATAATTTAATGTAATTATAAAATCTCTAAAAGTTATTATAATTTAAATTAATTACGTCATTAAAATTTCGGGGTGTTACAGGCTACCCCCCTTAAATGGAGTTTCATCCCCGAAACTAGAGATATAAGAGTACTAATCGTGAAAATTCATATTTCTAATAACTCAAGATGGTATTTTAACTGTTTTAAGTCTAAGAATTGACTCAAGGATCGTGACTTTATTGACACTATTAACAAAAGGATACTTAACCTATCATGATATTTATATATATTTCATTCCTAATATTTGTAGTCATCTAAATTGACTCAGACAATTAATCTAAAGCATGCTTATATCACACAAATTTATTCAAACAATCAATCAGAAGCATGTAAATATCACACAAATTTATTCAAACATCAATCAAAAGCATGGAATTTGCAATAGGTTTGATATAATCGACGAGAAATGCGTAAAAACGCGCAAAATTCAATCGCATTCTACCCCCCTTATGATTTAGTTACGACCCCGTAACTCGTCTAATCTCAAGAATATGACAATCTGAATGTTCTCTAAGACCTTATAAGGTCGAATGAATTTCGAGCTTGACTTGCTTTTACTAACAATTCTCAATATTCATGTCATCGAGCGAACGATCTCATAGTAATTTCCCATAGTGTACGCATAATAGCCTATAGAAAACCATCTTTCAAGTTTGCCGAACTTTACAATCCTTTCTCACTTATTTATCTCATAAAACAGTCGACTCAAAAGAATTTTTGTTTAATTCACTTTAATTTACTCACTTCAAAGATTGAATAATAGTATGATATTAGAATAACAAATATCCTAAAGAGTTTTATGGTGAGGAAGGTCATACTAGATATGATTAAATAAGGGAGTTCATTAGGTGGCACTAAATTTATCGAGTGACCCTTTTTTTTTATAAAAGTTGATACGTTTGTATGACTACAATGCCGAATGTTGAATTTGGTTAACTGCACAACGTAAGATAGCATGGTTACTACATGCAAGAGCGTAGTATTATTAGGACTTGTAAAAATAAATAAAAAATAAATAGAAAATAAATAGATAAACAAATTTACTTCCAAACAAGTTTCGAGAGAACTATTCAAATGTTTTACAAAGGCATGTATTAAGTTGATGGAGTACGGATAGCAAAATCATTTATAAAGTGGAATTTAATAACCATTCTCAACCAGTTTTTGGACAGCATTATAAATTTTTTTACTAACAAATAATTACATGATATAAGTTCATTTCAGGACATTTTCACATAGAAAAGTTTTAAGATATAGTTGTATACTACTAAAACTCCCATTTAAAAGGTAAAAACCTCACTTTAATTTTCTAACATCTCAATTTACTTTTGAATTACTTATACTAATTTGACAAGCTATCTCAGAAAAACTAAACACTTAAAGCGTTACCTTAAAACGTTAATGAGTTTTATATATGCAGATAAGAACTTTAGTTATTGAACTGAATCATTAGCTGAATTATACATTAAGGAAGGCATTTTACAATAAGCTCTTGAACGAGAACAATATAGAGTATTCATAGTGATTTAACCACTACAAAACTATCCCATTTATACAGTCTTTTAGTTCCATCGTAACAATCCATTAATACTATATATGGATCACAAAGCTTAACCAATACTCCCCCAAAAAAATCCATAATACGATAACAATATAATTTTCTAAGTCCTTGCACTTAATCCGAGGAACAAGACACGAGTCTATCCAATTTACTACACTTGACACTTACACTTGCAAGACATTTTCTGACTGAAGATCTTTTACTTAACATACAAGGGTCGGTTAAACGTTATCCCTAATCTACTTGACACTTTCGTGCTCGTGTATACGTCACACACCAATAACTCATCTTTCACGTCATCGGATACATAATCCCTTTACTTAAAAAGGTACTTCAAGCTTTTATATAACTTCTTGATTATAATCCATGACTCAATACATGATAACCAAAACTCACATTCATGCTACCACGTTACAATTCATACCACATGCTACATTTAATACCTCAAGTCCTCAGCTACTTAAGTAAATATGATTTGATAATAACCTACATTGTTATACTTAGATGAGGATACATCAATACATGATCTCAACTCCATATATTCAACTTAATAACTTTACTCATCATAACATTATCCTAACCTTTTACTTAATATAAAATGCTCTTTTCATCAATCATATATGATCAAATTATTTTACAACATATTAAATCATACATCATGACTCGATTAGTGGATTAACATATCAAATTAAAAATTCAGAACATAATACATGTTTCAAGTATATAATTTAATTATATATACCCCATTTAGTAAGTTATTGTAGTTAATAATTATACGTTCAAAGCCATGATACCAATATACATATTAGATATTAGACTCGATTTCATTGACCAATCAATAGGAAATTTTTTTGCAACCCAAATTAGACTTACTAAGGGGTCAAAATACGTTTTCAAACCGCTTTAGTAGGATAATTAGATCAAAACATATTAAACGTATTTGGTGGCAATACACTTGAAATACTTGACTTAAACTTCTTAAATAACAATTGGAATCGAATTATTACTGAACTAATACAACACGTTATAAACGTTTTTAAGCATGCAAAATTTTAATTTGGTGCGAAAATAGTCCAATCATCTAGGAATTTGTTGGACTCCTTGATAACTAAAAGGAGGGTGCATTTCTAATGATCTTTCATATCTTGAATGCATAGTAACTTGGTACATATGATTAAAAACTTAGAACAAGACATATTAAGGATCATCACAAACAAAACAAAATAAAAGGAAAAGTAAGTTTAAACCATTCGATTTTTGTAGTGTCATACTTGAATCAACAACTTTCGATTTTCATATTCTAACATACTCCATTAACATAACTAATTATACATGATACCATTTGGATCCATACTTATCCATATATCCTCAATGATCTAAGACAATAACCAATGGTCTCCAATTTAGGCTACTCCTTAGTTATAAAATGCGGGAGGCGCACCAAGGCGAAAGTTCGTTGACGCCTAGGAGTAGAGCGCAAGGCGCACGCGTGAACTTTTCGTAGGCGAGGATTTTTTTTTCTTTTTTTTTTTTTTCAAACAAACAAGCAGAAGATATTTACCAAGCCCAACAAGGAGGCGCGCAAGGCGCATAATGCGTGAAGCGCATCAAGGCATTAAGGCGCACGCCTGTTGTAGGGGGCTTTGAAAATAAGCACTACTCTATGGTGCAAATATTTTCTTATCGATTTCAACAACATGAATAAAACTATTACCATTTGATTTACATGAAACACCAACTTTACTTCAAAAAACATAATATTATGCTTGATATATGATCAAGACGTTATTCACAGCTATTATATCAATTGTCTAACCAATCAAATTCATTTACAATCATGTCAAGCTCCTATAAATATTAGTTCCACGTACTTATTGTTGTTTAAATCACTCACAATCCTGTTTGCACGTTTATCAATCATATTCGAAAGGACTTTGTTCATCACTTCATACACTATAATGAATGAATGCACTAGACTCATTAAATGTTCAACCAGATAAATAAACAGTGAAAAGTTATGTACAAGATCAACATCAAAACTCGTAACCTTTATGAAAATAGTAACATGAACAAATATTCAAACGCATAAGACCAAGTCTCATATTATCGCCACAAGCAAAGAAAAGCTCCTGATGCAACGACTTCTATAGAATTCCATCATTCATAGTTTATATCTCTATAATTGCTACTAATCATATAACTAATGAGTCACACCGAATACTCAATACTTATCATTAATGCTTAATAATACATAACTAAAATCTGCCAATCTATCAGTTTATTAAATCATATCAACCTTTAAACAAAAATCATAAGTATTGACTAAAATAATTAAACACATGATCAGTAATCTTATAACGTACCATTCAAATAATCTAGGTATCTATGCACGTACAAAGATAACAAAATGTATAACACAGATGATGCTCCTACCCCAAGTCTACCCCAACTCTCACGAATAACTTTAACTTCCAAACTAATTTGAACTTAATTTGAAAACACAAGGCGTCGAAATGGGAACCACTGGCTCTGGTAACCACCTGTAACACCCCAGAATTTCCGACCCCTTTACGAAACCAAAACCGTAAAGAACCGGAGGAATTTCGGGTGTTACTTAAAAAGAAAATGAAAAGAATTTAGATAAACGTTAAAGCATAACTATTAAAAGGTGAGTAAAAAAAAAAAAAATTCGGCAGCATCTACCTTAAAACTGTGCATCTTTTATAAAAAAAAACAAAAGTTATTTGAAGTCTAATAAAGTAAAGGCATCATGGCCTATCAAAACTGTATCACAGCGAAATGATTCATCGCCGACTTCTGAAATCAACATGCCAAGCATGGATCGTGGTTCCGGTGTCAGCGCTTGCGTTTTGAGCTAACTAGACTCTTTAAAAACCATACGATTTATAAACTGCGCAGCGGAGATAACATATACAAAAAAAGAAGGACATGTACCTCAAACCAAAAACATAAAAAAATTTAAAATTCAAATACAAAGAAACTACATCTAGCGTCAAAATAAATGTAACATCGCACGCTTCAACGTTCTCACTCATCCCCCCGTATGCAATGCATAGAAACTCCATCACCTGTAATGTCTATCAATGATGTCCCCGCATCTCAACGTAAGATCATAGACCAACGCGTCATAGCAGGGCATCAAAGACGAGCCATCAACAAAGAAACCAAACAGTACACGTCAGTATTTAACATCATATCATAATAAGGAATAATTAGCATCAATAAAGTATGTCATAATATGAGGATGATTTAACACACTCCAAGCGTCAATCATAGTCACTGAATATCAGTTCCTATCTCTCACTGTTAATTCCCTTTTTCTTCACTTCTTTTCGACTTTATAACTTCTTTTCAACTTCATAACCGCTCGGCATCACTTGAACCAAAAGCTTAATCACTTCCAAATATTTATATATATACATATGTGACTAGAGGCCACCATATTGGGGTTTGCAAGACCCACATGGCCACACCTCGACCAAAGGGCGGTGACGGGCCATACCGGCGCCCAATGGTAAAGTATGAACATACCCCCGTACAGCGACCATATATAGATGATCCTACCTCCGGGAACTAAAGCCACTGGGGTACCAAACCAGTGGAGCCAGCATACCTAACGTATGTGACTAGAGGCCACCATAGGGTTTGCAAGGCCCACATGGCAACACCTCAACCAAGGGCGGTGACAGGCCATACCGGTGCCCAATGGTAGAGTATGAACATACCCCCGTACAGCGACCATATATTGATGATCCATACCTCCGGGAACTAACCCACTGGGGTACCCTAACCAGGGGAGCCACAATAATCGAACAAATCTGTCATCTCATCAAAAGGGACTCCTTCCCATTAGAACCAACAAGTTTCTTACTCCATCACTAAGGGATTTATTCTCATTCCATTTCACCTTATTCAATACTTCCTTACTCCATCACCAAGGGATTCCTTCCCATTCATAAAACATAATTCAACCACATTAATAAGGGGATCATTCCCCATTCAACTGATATAATTCAATCTCATTAACAAATGAGTCATTCTCATTCAACTAACGTAAGTCAAACTCATCAATAAGGGAATCGTTCCCATTCAACTAGCAATAATCAATAACAACAATAAGAAACAAATCACTACTCGCAACTAACAACAAACAATATTATTAATAAGGGAATCGCTCCCTTTCAAACAAATGATAACCAATCTCAATAACAAGGGAATCATTCTCATTCTAAATCATTACCAAACATTTAGCATACTAGTATCGTTCTCTACTAGTAAACTTGAAAATCATATAATTAATAACTTTGATATTTCATTCGACAACGATTCATAGATAGTGTACATTATATATCTTGAAACAATTCAATATCGGTAAATATACAAATGCAAGATGCATGCAAGAGTTAAATACTTCGTGTACGTATCTGCAAGCGTCGATACACGACCAAAAGTTATAAAACTCACCCCACTAAGGTTCTACTTTCCTCTTATGAAAAGGGACACCTATATAAGTGAGGAGTAGAACTAATAAGTCTCTTTAACTACTTTGTCATACCAACTAAATACCAAAGTAACCGCCATCATCCATTCAACATAAGTTTCTGATTACTCTAGTACACACAGGACTCATTCAATACAAGTCATGATCATGAACTCAACAACAACACACGTCTTTCCATCGATTTAAGAATAAAAGGATTATGTGAATCATTTATTTACATTCACTAAATGTGAGTTATATTGATTCACGTTACTCAAAAATAACTGATCACAACTAGCCTTAAAATTTTAATATCACACTTATATAACGATAAGGCAAATTTTAGAGTTATCGAATTGCGTTATCATCTGTTACCTTCTCCAAAGCTAGAAAGAACTATAATCAAAACGACACGACAAGTAACTTTAGTAGCCATCGACGATAAGTTGACATTGTGCTCATGGCTTACTAATATCATGTATCTATAACTTCAATAACATAATAAGAGTACTTGTAATTCCCAATAATCAAACTACACATTTAGCAACTATTATTCCCAATTTAACAACCAAAATCACTTCCATAATCAACTTAAATAAAAATCATCACTAACTAAATATATCATAATCACAACTAACACTACTAAATCTTAAAACAACTTATATTGAAATTATCAAATCAATCATCACACCACCAACATATAACATAAGAGCACACACCATTAAAATTTCATCCCTAAATTAAACCTTAATCAATTCATTATAAAAAAATAACATCTTTAATTACTATTTATACTAAGATTCAAAGAAACTAATACACAATCAACATAACCCATAATTTCTAATCACACTTCAAACCCTAAAACATAAATTTGCTCAATTCATCAATCAAACTTTTACCCACAAAAAGATTCAATGAAATTAACACAAAATTAACATCACACTCATAAACTTTATAAACTTTAATTGAAAACAAGAAACAAATGGAGGTAGAGGAGATGGCTTACAATGGGAAAATTAAGAGAAAGAGAATTGAGAGGACAAGTGTTTGGAGTGGTGGTGGTGGCACAGGCGAGACAAGGCACCGACGGTGGTCCTTGATGGCGGTGCAGGCAGCCGCTGCTGGTGGTGGTGCAGAATGCAGCATCTGCTGCCTTTTTTTTGGGGGCGTTTGCACCGGTTGCCGTGGAGGGGAAAGAACCGGCTGGTGCTGCCGGTTGTGGGGAAGGAGCTGCTGGTGGTCTGGTTGTGAGGGAGGAGCCGCAGGTCATGAGGGAGAAGGAAGAGAGGGAACACTGATTTTGTGAGTGAGAAAATGTGTGGTCTCCCTTGTAAACCCTAACTTATCTTATATTAAGGTGACCCAACTAAGAAACCCCACTTTAATGTGCTCACAAATCTTAATAAATGTAATAATAATAATTCGAACCTCTTTATTTTCGTAATCGCAACTCTATTTTTAATATAACCCTGTTGACATTTAAATTCGTATATGAATGTATTATATTAATTAAACTAGAAAAAATAATAATTTAATGTAATTATAAAATCTCTAAAAGTTATTATAATTTAAATTAATTACGTCATTAAAATTTCGGGGTGTTACAGTTTGCCTTTCATGTTCGAACCATTATCATAACCTTGACCCCTCACATCAAGCATATTAAGATCAAGTGACTTTAATACCTTCAACAATTCATTAAAAAGTCCCAAACCAGATGTATCATCAACTTTTAAAAACTCTAAAAAGTACTCTTCCACGGTTATTTTGGGATTTGACATATTCACACATGTAATTATAAGAGTCATTTGTTCAGTATGACTCACATCCGGGGTACAATCAAGAATCACAGAAAAATACTTTGTCTTGTTTATAATCTTCAGTATTGAGTTCTTCACACTATTTGCCAAAAGAGAAATTAATTCATCTTGAATTCTGTGGCCAAGATAGTGATGGTAGATTTCTCCATTTTTTATTCGTCGAATATGTTCTCGCATTACTAGGTCGAATTTACCAATCATCTCCATAACTCCTAAACAATTCCCATTACCTTCAACATAAAGTTTCTCATTAGTACCACAAAATGGCAAATTATATTTAGCTAAAAATTCCACACCACCAATTACTCTTTTCAAAACTTCTCTCCATCGTTCTTTCTCTCTTATAATTTCTTGTTGCAATTCACTATCAATTGTTTCTTTTTTCTCCAACCTAACACATAATTCCTTCCAAGAACTCATATTAGTCATATGTTCGGGACTATTTTCATGACCCTTAAGCCTCTCGCTAAGATGTTTCCAATCATTGAACCCTACACTTGCTAGAAATTGCTTGACAACATTGGAACTAAATAATTTTCAAGGAAAACAATACATTTTATTTGCACATTTTGAGTAAACTAGCCACTTTCTATCACTAATCTCACCGTTGTTCAACTTTCTCGAATATGGCTATAACTAAAATGTCGTGAATTGTCATCAAGGCGGAACACAAGATCAAGTTCTCTTATAGGTCCTTTTTCAACTAATAAGTCTCTTGTTTCATGATCAAGATTATCAGGCCAATTACTTGGATCATAAAAATCAATTTGAGCCTCCATTGGGGATTCATTATCTTCAAAATGATCAGTATTTTGTGCATTCTCTACATTGTTATTTTCAATATTCGCATCGTGAACATCATCAGACAAATTTTCCGGTTCTTCATGTAAACTTGAATTATATAATACAAACTTATCGATAGCCCCTTTTTGTCTCTCCAAAAATTCTTCTGTTCGTTGTCTTTTTTTCCGCTTTTTACTTCTAGATAAATATTTTCTTGACATCATCTTAATTCTTAACAAATCTGAATTTATTAAAAACTTATAGTAGTGATTCTTCTTAAAAGTATTACTCGTACTGAAATTATGAGTTTGTGACATTAAAGAAAATAAAAAAAAATTAAAAGAAAACCCTCTCACTTTTTCCCACTCCCACCACCTAAATTCCTATTTCCTAAATGGCTAAATCCTAATCTTTAATTTAAAAGTTTCAAACACTCAAACACAATTACACAAAATACACAATCATTCAATCAAACAATCAAACATATACCTTGAATTGGAAATTGACGGAAGGACGTAGGGTTGAGGACAAATTGTCGAAGGCCAGTGAACTGCCCAGATGGTCGGCCGTCGGAGGAGAGAGGCCCTGATGATAGGCGGCTGGTTGGCGCCGGTGACGGAGGAGAGCCAAGTGAACAGTTGTCTTCGAAGTTGAATGGTCAGACAGAGACAGAGTCTCTCAGTCAGTGAGTTAAGTTTATGTATATTTTTCTTATTAATTTTATTATAATTTATTTATAATTTTACATACTAAATATGGGGCCCTTTATTTTAAGGGTTTTCTACATTTTGGGAGTGGGCCCTGGGCACAGGCCCACTTCGCCCCCCAAGTAGGCCGGCCCTGTCCGTAAGGAAAGCTTTAGCTGTAGTTATGCCATCAAACATTGTACCCCTGAATGCTTCAGCAATGGCCCTTTTGATAATCATCATACACATGCGATTTGATCTCTCCCACCTTTCAAACTCCCTCTTTTGATCAGAGGTACTCGAATCGGTAATAGGTGCGGGAGAGTCAACCCTTAACGCAAGGTCGAGATCCAAACTCCTAAAACAATCGAAAGATTTTCTTTCCATTCTTTAAAATTCGAGCCATTCAACATATGAATTGAATTGATGTTGGAAGTAATAATAGCAGGATTAGACATAGCTGACAGAGAAAAAAAAATTAACATAATAAGCTCACATACTTTAATTCTAAAAACCAATAATAATAAGTTTAATTTAGTAACATCCCATTACAAGATGTCGATTTTCCATTAATATTCCATCTTTGGATGAATATACTAACTTCTTAGTGACAACTTGTTGTAGTAATCTAACATTGATAATAAAATAACATGTCAATTATAAAACCTTGCTTTGGGCAGACTAAATGATCACATGTCATCCTTATAATTATCACACGTTTATCACCACCCGAAAAATTCACACAATTGTATTATTAAAGACCTTCTTTTTAGCCGATCGATAATAATTATGTGAATCATCCTTTTATACTGTTAATAATTTAATTTCAACAAAAGAGGTCACCTTGGCGACATATTGTATCAATTAAATTACCTCCAGTATATATAAAACCATACTTTAATTAAACTTAAATTATTCCCAATATTCTATTTTACAATAACATTAAAATTATTGTAATACGAGGGCAATTAGAAAAAACATAATTTCAGAAAACCATGTTTCTCAAAACTTTAAAGAAATTAATTTCCTAAAATATCTCCATTAAAAGTGGTTGATTATATCATAATCCCAAAAAAAAATAGGAGCTTAATAATCTTAGGCAAATCATATTTATTGTAATCGGACAATAAATTGATTCCACCACCTAAAAAGCCTTAATTTCCTAAAAGATACAAAACATAGACCAAATAATAATAATAATAATAATAATAATAATAACTAATTCTAAAACCTGAAAATAACCGGAATTTTCTTTATTTTTATATTAAATAAAATGGATTTTCCTAAAAAATAGGAAAATAATCACTACTACCCACGGCATAAAAAAAAACTAAATTAAAACTTAATCTAACTTAATATTTGTTTCCTAAAGATAGCAAATTTGCAAAGAAAATGTCTCATAACCGTTCCTTAAAAAAAATGATTCCAAATGCCATAACAAAATTAGGAAACTGATGAATACTTATACCCTTAATATAAACCGGAAACGAAGAAAACTATTGTGCATGCCATGAACGAAAAAAAAAACTGATAGCACTCCATTAAAAAACATTAAAAAACTGATTCCATTAAACAAAATGGAGTATTAAACAAATGTTAAATACGGATTTGTGATAAGCATTAGCAAAAATTTAAAAAAAAATCTAAACTTTTGAATTGTAATGTCAGAAAATTAATGAACCAATTTTTTTTTTACATAATTATCCATAACCACTCAACCAAATGGAAACAAAGAATCGAAAATTGGGCACAAATATGGCTGCGGAAGATCATTAAATAAGCACTGATGCCATAAAAACATGATATTCCAATTAAACAAAATAATTGTCCTAAAAACTCAACATAAGAAGCGACTGATACCACTTAATGAGACAAATAAATGGTGAATACTATTACAAACAAACAGGATCGATTATGTTGAATTAGAAGAACATACTGAAAAGACAAAACTAAAGAATACCTGAATCCATAGCACGACAGATGATCTTGAAAATGAGAGTGTATGAATCTTCTATATTAACACGTATTCCCTAGAGTAGGGATGGCAATGGGTCGGACTTGGCTCGGATTATACATACTCCGACTTTGCTCCGGATAATAGTCGGACTTTTGTTTTCAGTCCACCTCCACTCGGACTCGGATTATGCATACTCCAAGTTTGCTCCGACTCGGACTCACGGAGTCGGATGCAGAGTCGGATTAATATCAAACGGTATCGTTGTGATATTGTACTAATGATTTAAAGCATACAAAATTAACAAAATATATTTTTCATATACAATTTAATAAAATAAATATGTACTTTGATTTGAATTCAATTTTAACAACAGAAATAATCATACTTCTAAAATTTAACAAAGTTTTCTCGTATTTTGATTTGACGTATTTTATTTCTCTTGATTTCATTTGTCTTATCTTGATTCATTAAACTAAATAAAAATACCAAGTACTTTTTCAAAATCAAAAATTACAATTACTATAAGAGAGAGCTTCAATTAGTCACATCTAGAGTTTTAAAGGAAACAAAATATTAGTGTAAAAGTCAAATTCAAAGTCGGATGTCCTTCAGGGTCGGAGTCGGGTCGGAGTCTCGGATTTTTAATAAGGTCCACCTCCGGTCCATCTCTAACTCGGACTCGGAGCGTAAAGTCGGAGTCGGAGTCGGATGTCTTATTCCTCGGACTCGAATCGGATTATTTTCCTCGGATCGAGTCGGACTAGGGTCGGATTCGGACTGAATTGCCATCCCTACCCTAGAGTGACGACCATAATTGCTATATATATATATATAATAACTTGTGACTGATATTCAGCCATCATAGAACCCAGTCATAAAATGAGTCTCTACACATTTAAGGCCCACAACCTATTGATACATGTAAGCCCAAACCTTTTAACTTTAATTAGATTGCTTTAAGTAGGACATAAAAACAATTTTTATTAATTATAATGACATATAAATATTTACATATAAGCCCAACTTTGGACTTTGGTCCAACAAGTGAACCTCGATAAACTTGACTATTGACTACTTTGCCCATCAAATTTTCTAAACATAATATCACTACAAAAAAAATGCAAAGTTGCGACTAAAATCACCGACTACCTAGTTTTAGTCGGAAAATTCCAACAAGTTTACAGAGTACTACAAAGTGGTCGGAGTTTCCGACTAATTTCCTACTGAATGAATTTGGTAGCAAACTTCCGACTGAATTGCGACAAACATGTTAGTCGCAATTTGTCCGACGGACCTCCGACTATTATATTAGTCGGAAGTTAATCGGTAATTTTTGCAGTAGTTTCCGACTACCACACTTGTCGGACATTAGTCGAAAGTTATCCAAATTATTCTATAAATATACCAATCCCCCATCTTATTTGTTTCTTTCTACATTTCACTCTACATTTCTTCCTTTATTATCTTCAAATAATATTATAATTTAAATTAACATTACTTCTTACTTCAAAAAAAAAGATACATTATTTCTTCCATTCCACAAAGATTCTCGCTAGCAATGTTACAAAGGTGTTGTTTACTTAGATTTTGCTTACTTTAATTTAATTATATTATTTATATTTTAATAGTGTGGCCATTTTTCCATTGTAATAAATATGAGTACTTACCCGAAACTATTGTTATTCTCTTGTATATACGTTGGCGTTGTGACAAGAACAATTAAAATATGTTCTTGAATTTTGATGAAATATAGCATTGTTTTGCAAATAAAATTTATAATGCTCAATTTAATCAAATTTGGAGAACTTATTTATCGTTTGTACCACATTTTCATCGTATATACAAGAAAAAAGACTAGTTCAATCGAGTATTTATGATTTTTACGGAAAAAAAAGCGCAAAAAGCTGAAATAAAGTTGGTGAACTGCCGACTAGATTTCGACCAGATAGTAGTCGCTATTTGGTCGAAAACTTCCTAATTTTGTCTATAAATACCCTCCCTCAACGTAACTTTTCCTACATTTCCTACATTTCCTATATTTCTCTCTACTCTTTTCTTCTTTATTCTCTCCAAATAATTTTTGTTAATTTAAATAAGTACCTGGTTGTTTTATTTTTTACTTTGTCCCGCTCTTCCTCCAACTCGTACTTGGTTAATTTCAATCGAGTATGAGTTGGAGAATGGCGGGATGAATTGAAAAACATAAATTTAACGATTCTATTTTTTGGATAATTTAAACTACTATGTGCTTGCGTTGTTTCTCACTTTGTCCCTCTCCTCCTCCATCTCACACTTGAGTGAGATGGAGGAGGAGAGGGACAAGTTGAAAAACATAAATTTAACAGTTCTATTTATTGTAAAACAAAAAATTTTAATGAGCGTTTTTTGGTGCCATTTTGTTGTAATAATTATGAGTACTTAATCGAAATAGTTGTTTTTCTTACTTATTGTTTTGTACGTTTACTATAAAAATGTGTTAGAAACGATTAAAATATGTTCCTCAAATCTGAGAAAATTCAGCATTGTATTATTTTACTTTAATTTGCTACTGAAAAAGAATAATTTTCGATTTGCAGTTTGTTGGTTGTCCCCGGTGGTGGTAATTACGGCCTATTGTATTTTCAATGACTGTAAATTGCACCATTGGGGAACCAACAAGCTGCAATGAAAAAAGTATTCTTAGTAGATTCATAATAAGTAAAATTTACGATGCTGAATTTTCTCAGGTTTGAGAAACATATATTTAACGTTTTCAATTTTTTATAGTACATACGAGGAAACATTTAAGGAAAAACACTATTTCAACTTAGTACTTATAATTTTTACCCCAAAATGGCCCGAAGAAAAAGCTCTTTAAATTTTTTTTTTTAATTTACTTACCGACCGGATTGCGACTGTCTTTTCAGTCGCAAGTTGGTCGGTATTTTGAATTTCAAAAAGTCCTGACAGGCATTTATTCCCTAAGTATCCGTGTATTTACCGACTAATTGATAGTCGCCGTTTGGTCGGAAGTCTGAAATTACTGACTTTGTCAGAGATTCTTTAGTGGCACAACTTTTCACGTGCCGACACATCTACCGACTGGTTTCCGACCGACAGTGGGTCGCTATTTGGTCGGAAAATATTTGATTTTATCTATAAATACCCTCCACGTAACTTTTCTTTACATTTCCTACAACATCCTACATTTTCTCTCTACTGTTTTTCTTCTATATTCTCTCCAAATAATTTAGGTATGATATAAGCATTATTTTGGTTAATTTAAACAAGTATGTGCTTGCGTTGTTTCTCACTTTGTCCCTCGCCTCCTTACACTCATACTTGAGTTTCTTCAATCAAGTGTGAGTATGGGAGGAGAGGGACAAGTTGAAAAACACAAATTTAACGGTTCCATTTATTGCTCTTGTCGTTTCAGAAACAATGGGCTTGGGATCCTTCTATCACTTCGGTAGTGTACGCGGAGTGGGAGAAGAGGGCCAAGCTCAGGTACAAGGACATTATTCATTCTCATAGGAGGCTCTATGAGGAGAATAAAGTGTACAAGCCATCTTGGGCGTCTCAGGAGATTTGGGACCAATGGGTAGCTGCTTGGAAATCTGAAGAATTCCAAGCCAGTCGGTCCAGAGGGAGGAGGAACCGCCATCGGGGGGATGAAGGGGCTGCGGCTGAAGTCACCCATACTGCGCGGCTCGGTATCTGCGCGCAGGACATTGCGCATATTAGTATAACCTTGAACTTTCCTAATTTTATACACTTATAAATATTAATTTTATACACTTATAAGCATGGTTTCTACGCACCCATAAGGTGCGTACAAAGGACGGGTTGCAGTGGGTCAACGAAAAGTCCAAGTCCATAAATGTAAGTTCAATCTCTTATCTATATAGATTATAAATTAGCATTTTTTATTTATCATTGAATCATAGCTTAGTTAGTTTTTAGGGAAATTATCATTGGTGCCCCTGAGATATGCGTTTTTATCAATGGTGTATAAACTTATTTTTTTATTTCAATGGCACCCCTGAGGTTTAATGGAAATAACAACCGCGAACTTTTGTACTTTTTCCGTTAACTAACCGTTAACTTTGATTTTATTATATATGGAAATTATCATTGGTGCCCTGAGGTTTAAGGGAAATTATCATTGGTGCCCCTGAGGTATGCGTTTTTATTTCAAACTTAACAGTTAGTTAACGGAAAAAGTACAAAAGTGTCACGGTTGTTATTACCATTAAACCTCAGGGGTGCCATTGGAATAAAAAAATATGTTTATACACCATTGATAAAAACGCATACCTCAGGGGCACCAATGATAATTTCCCTAGTTTTTATGGTAGCTTAGATTTTGGTACTTTAGCTATTTTGGAATATTACTTAGGACATCTGATATTGTAATTTGAGAAAATGTTGGTTTGGTAGCTGTTTCGGTAGTAGATACAAAGTATATCTATATTGGTTTCTATTTCAGGGTTTATTTAAATTTTGGTTTAGTTAGTTTACTGGGGAAACTCTGCCGAAATTTTTACAAAATATTTCAGGCCGTGAAAAATATCGAATCACAGGCGCCCAAGAAGAAGAAGCCTTCCAAGAGCGTGTATGGGGTTGGTGATGCGGCGGCAGTTTATTACGCAGATGTTGCGACGCTGCAGTCCCAATACCAGGTCGCTCCTGCTCCTCCTCCTCCTCAACAAATGGTGAACGAGAGGCTCGATCAACTTCAGGAGTCTATTAACCGAGTTGAGGACCGTCTCAACGAGCACATTTTAAATGAGGAGCAATCTTCGCTCTTGGAAGAGCAAAGGAAATTGAGAGAAGAGGTCAACCATTGGCTCGGCTTTATGCGCACCCTTTTCCCCCAAAATCCTCCTTCGCCTCCCTCGACCAGCCGATCCCCTTGTATCTTTGTTTTTATTGTTCATTTGTATGGACTAAACATTAGTTTGTATAATATTTTTATGATAATTTGTATATTTGTATTATTAATTTTTTTTGTGCCTTATTTTATTATCTTTATTGCGTTTTGTGTTTCGTTTGATCAATAGTTTAGGATATGTATAAAATAATAAAACTGGTCAAATGTGGTCATTGACCACATTTGACCAGTTTTATTATTTTAATATTATATTGTTTCGACTAAATGCCGACTAACAGGTAGTAGGAATATAGTTGGTAGTCAACAAATTTACCGACTAACTACCGACCAAAGCTTAGTCGGCAGTTGATCGGAATCGAGCGCCGCCAAAATTTTGGCGGTTTTTGGAAAAATTGAGGAACGCCTCTTCCGACTGATTTCCTACCATTAGTGGGTCGCAAAGTAGTCGGAATCCAACACCGCCATAATTTGGTTAGCCTTTGGATACACTCACGTTTGACTTTTCTGACTACTTACCTACTAATGTTTAGTCGGCGGTTAGTCGGTAAGTCAAATTAATTTTTAATTATTAAGATTTCTAGAAAATCAATTTAAATCATGTTTAAGACCTATCGACTACTTACCTACTGAACGTGTAGTCGGTATGTCGCGACCACATATTAGTCGGTGAATGGTCGGAAGAGTGCGACTAAATTCCTACAACCGCTTCTAGTCAGAATTGCGACTAAACACCTACCAACTGAATATTTGTCGGAATTCTGACTGATTTACCGACTATTTGTGTTTACCGACCATTCTGAGCCGGCTAACTGGTTTTAGTCGGTGTTTAGTCGGTATAGACGTACACCGACTAAACTGCGACTATTTTGGATAGTCGAAAATATGCGTTTTTTTTTGTAGTGTATAGATTGTCGCTCACGTAAACAATGATGTTTTATATGATCATTCAACTGAATAATTGGTCTTGAAAGTCAAACCATCCATCAAGTTGAATTTTTCTGACTTAAGTTCATTGTATTTGAACAATCTAAAATTTGTGGAGTACTTCTAATGAAGACCTTCCAATTTTTTAGGAGCATTTCTTAGAATTTCTATCTATCCAGGGTAGTTTTATCTTAAATCGTATCACTAAACGAAATCATGACATTGTCGGAAGCACCTATAAATACATAAATTAAAAGCACATTTCTTCATTATCACTAAATATATAGTTTTGCTACTATCGTCTATCTGAGAACAACTTATGCTTACATTGGGATTTGCATGGTCATCAAGCTTATGATCAAAGAAATCTTAAGCAACAACTAATGAGAAAATACCTCAAAGGTACCAGAATCAAATGAAAAAGAAATTGAGGAGGTCACAAAGAAATTGAAAAGATTATATAAGAGATTAACTATATTTGGTGCTGAAAAAACTGTTCCATAAAAGAAAAATAAGGAAATTCAAGCAAAGTTGTTGACATATCTCGCAAAGTGTTTCCCTTTCGATTGCACCACATCTGTACATATTTATGATGAGCATGTAGAGGACCTTTTGTTTAATGGTTACTTTCTTTCATATGCTTAGATTTGATGCATCTGCTTAACTGATAACTTGTGTGTTGCGACTTTCATTAATTATATTGGGTTCAAGTTCTTCCCATGCACAAACGTTTAGCCGAATCTTGATATTGATAGACATCAAGAGGGAATCATTCATACCAATCAAGATGTGCCCACGACTAATGAAGTCGTCATTATCCCACTTACTTCTTTTCCTCGCTTGCTCCAAAGTTTCATTTTCGGACTCCTCCGATCTAGGAGTGCTAATCACATAAGCCACGTTGAGGGTTGTCAAGAGAATTTGCATTTTCTTTTGCCAACGTCGGAAGTCGACGCCAAAAAACTTTTCTAATAACTTGGTGAAATTCAAAGTGAGTTCATTAACACTTGCCATGATGAAGAAGTTATCACAATCATCAAATCAATCAATCAACCAAACAAACTAATAATTTTAGAGTAAAATAACAAATGGCAATGTAACCTATCATAAAATATTTACTAAATAGAGTAAACACTTACCTTAATAACATAAAATATTTGCTAATAATTTTTCTGCTGATTGAAATTAAATGGCTGAGACAAATTTACTAAAATTGATTGATAATAGAGTAAACACTTACCTTAATTAAAGTTATTTGTAATTTACTAAATAAAAAAATTAGTCACAGTATAATTTGCATAGAAACTTTTAAAATATTTCTAAATAAAATAAACCATAATTTTATTTGCATAGAATCTTTTAAAATAATATTATCAGCATTTCAAAACACAAAAGCTTTAATTATCTTAAACAAGATTTTAATATTGTAGTATAATTAGTTTAAAGTATTAAGAGATTAATTATTTTAGTTCTGGTAGACGCAAAATTACATTTATTGATTGATAAATGTTATTGATTGGTTGAGGCAAATTTGCAGAGATTGTTCAGTTTGAATGATATTTACTAGCTGAGATAACTCACTAAACAATATCACATTATAATATACTAAATTATATACTTAATAAAATAAATCACAATATAATTTGCATACAATCTTTTAAAAATATTAACACTATTTCTACACACTTTAGTTGTGAATATGTTAAACAAATCAATCTTCTGTATGATTACTACAAATTTCACCTTAATTGATTTCTATTTAAATACCAGAGAATAGTTTCTTAAAAAAGAGTCCATATATAGTTGTTATATCATCTATAAATAAATATGAGTAATAATTGTGTTCAAACAAAAACAAAAAATTAGCTCTTAATATATTCTATTTTACTCTTCTTCCAAAGTAGTGTTTATTCACTACAACAAATTTAGCTTTTTGCGACATTGGATTTAGTGGCATTAGAAAAATGCCACTGATTCATATTTTTAGTGTAATAATTATTGGTTTTTATTTTAAGTTCCACCATAAAGTGATTTAGCGACACTTAATTTGGTCTTTAGTGGCATATGTATTTGTCACTATAGCCTATAGTGACATTTGTGAGAAATGTCACTAGATCCTATGTCGCTAAAAGCTTTAGTGTAACTTTTTAATATGCTGCTAAAGAGTTTAATAAATGTCACTAAATCTTTTATATACACTATAAGAAATTTGAAATAGCGACATTTAAATTAAATGTCGCTAAATATATCTCACTAAAAGCAAATTATGTTGTAGTGATTTATAAATTATCATTTGAATTATATATGGAAGATATATAAATAAATCGTGGCATTTGGATAATTAGGGTAATGGTAACCGATACAAAACATATAAATTTATGTATACTAGTTTATTAATACCCGTGCAATGCACGAAATTTTAAATCTTTCATATCATCATAAATATTCTAATTCAGAAACATTTTGACACGTGGCGGCTTTATAATAAGAGTTGTGAAATTTTTATGATTCGCCACGTGTCACTTTTCTCAATCATTCCTTAATTAATAATTAAGTACTTCTTTTTTATTTTTTTATTAAATAATGTTTTCTTATTTGCTCAATTATTCTTTAATTCAATATTAATTCCTATTTTCTCAATTATTATCAATAACTCTAGAGTGTAAATGTTGTTCTCTTTTGCTTATTCAGTTGTGTTATTAAAGTGGACTTCTTATAAAATGTACTCCCTCCATTCTTTGAAGATTGTCCACTATGGGTTTTTCACACAAATTAATAAAACTAGAATCTTTGTAGTAAGTGAGTATTATTTTAATTAAATAGTAGTGTGAAATAATAATTGTATTGGTATTATGAGAGAGAAAAGACATTTAAAATAAAGATAAAATAAGAAAAAAATGTTGGTATTATGATGATGATATATCTTTTATATTATTATAAAAGTCTTAACAATATCCTAATACTAAATACTAATTCTTAAAGATTAATTGCACATTGATTATCACTTTTCAATTTACAAAATTTGCTTGATTAATATTTAACAAAATACTTGCTTTATTTTTTTATAGAACTCATTATTTCATATATTATCATTAACAAATTCGTGAATACACGGGTTTATAATAATGATGTATTAAAAATATGTGTTACAAGATAAAAACTACACTATTGGTAATCCTTTGTATATGGCTTTGAACTCTTGTTGAATCACCAAGGAGACGATGAAGATAAGGTTGTGACAATCAATGAAATATCTCAGAAACTTGATATGAGTAGCATGCACTTTCCTATTGGCTATTGTGATATTTCTCCCACAAAGGTGCTTGAAATTCACAATTAGATACAATCTACACAACAAAATCCACCACAAGGAAATTACAATAGTAAATACAAGTGTTGTGGTGAATTAGGAACTTTGATGATATTGAGAGTTAATTACTCTCTCAATATTATCTCATGAAAGGAAAAACAAGAATGAAGTATTCCTCAGAGAGAAATCAGAAATGATATGATGCTGGACGGAATGTCCCTTGGCATGCATCCTCTGTTTATAGAGCAATGTCTCAAACAACATCTCCTTTTGAAACAAAATTGTTTCACCAAGCAAAGTTTATGAATCAAAGTAATGATTCATCAAAGCAAAGCAATAACAATTAACTTCCAACTAGAAGTTACTTCACCATTAGTGGTGTTTTGATCAAAACAACTCTAAAAAACAATATCAGATAAAACAAACATAACTTGCAAAAACAAATCAGAGGCCAGGCGACGAGTCATTCCCTAGAACGCCGACTCAGCATTCCTTGTAAAGTCGACTCGGCGTTCCTTGTAAAGTCAGTAACTAGATGACGACAAATGAGTAATGCAAATAACATATATAATGCTAAACAAAACTAAGATTGTATACTTGACTTAGGGCTTGTTCTCTTCGTTTGATTTAATTGGATCTGATCTGAATTTACTAAGGTCATATCAGATCTGACTTGATTTGGTCTGATTCAGTCTGATCTGATCTGAATCTTTCTGATCTGGTCTAATCTAATCTGATCTGATTTAATCTTGTCTGATCTGGTCTGATCTGATCTGGTCTGATCTGATCTGATTTGGTTTCATAAAGTTTTTGTTATTTGTTGGCCCATTTGAGTTTTGATGCTGAATTAACAATTATAAACAAACAAAATGCTTTAGAGATTGTTTTATAGGTCATATATCCGATTGTCATGATCGTCGATGGTACCTAAGAAGGTTGTGGAAGAGCATTGCATGTCAAAGTCAAACGATTGAGTCACATGGTCCAGTTCCAAGATTGACAAAACTGAAGTCAGTCCAGATGGAGACAACACAGTGTTCCTAACACAACGAGTCAAAGAACTAAGTCAACGAAGAATAGGGAAATAAATTTTACTTTTATTTTTCTTTTTATTGCCTTGTACGGGTGAAAATAAGTCTTGCACAAAGGTTTTAATTGGCTAAAAATAACAACCAATTTTAATGGACTAAAATATCTTAGATCCTATTTAATCTCCATAAAAATAGGATTTGCTAAAAATAGCCTAAGCTAACCGATAGTTTTGGAATAACTTCCAAAAACGTATGCCCATTATCCCACATCCTTAGATCATGGGATTAAGGCTAGTTTCTAAATCCGATTTGTTTATAAATGTAATTTTAACCGGCACAAATAGACTTGTCGAGTGCCCCCTTCAAGAATCAAGTGAGATTAAATCAAGAAAAGGAAAAAGATAAGTTGTTCTTAATTGCCAATTAATTAAATCAATTTTTCTTTGTGCATTTCGTTGTTTTCATCCAATTTTAGCGAATTATTTTGTAAGGGATTTATGAGTGTGTAATTTAGACTTGGGGAAGTCTAAAGGGAATTGTGAGAAGTTTTTGTAAAGGGAGAAAAAGAAACAAGAAGGAGAACCGAGAAAGAGAAGAGGAGAATTAGGCCTAGTAGAGAAGAGAAGATAAAGTTTTATGTAATTGAGATGTAAATTACTTAAAACTTAATAAGAGAAGTTGAAATCCAAAGTGATCGTGGCTTTCTTTCTTTTAAGGCCAAGAAAGTTTCCACGTTAAATTCTTGTGTTCTTTTTAAGGTTCTTTAATTTGCTTTGAGTATTTTATTAGATTGAAATTCCGCAAAAACAGGGCATAAATACTCTTTAAGGCAACACAACAATTCACCTCCCCTCTTGTTGCGTTCATATTCTCTAAGTGTTTCTACAATTGGTATCAGAGCCCTTTTCCTCATTTGATCAGGAAACCCTGAGAGCCGTATCTTGGTGTATTAGAGATGTTAAGAATGAATGAACGTATGGAAGAAGGTTACTCCACTCAGAGACCGCCAATGTTCGATGGAAACTTTTATACATATTGGAAAAATAGGATGGAAATCTTCATCAAGGCCAAAAACTATCAAGTTTGGAGAGTCATAGAAGTTAGAGATTTTGAGGTAACCACTACCAACTCCAATAACGAAACTGTTTCCAAACCAATAACTGAATATGAGAAAGAAGATTTCCAGAAAATGGAGATGAATGCTCTTGCCATAAAACTACTACACTGTGGGCTGGGACCAAATGAACACAATCACATTATGGGCTGCAAAAAAGCAAAACAGATTTGGGATCTGCTGGAGGTCACCCATGAAGGAACCAGTGAAGTAAAGCGTTCCAAGATTGACTTGCTCATGTCAAGATATGAAAGATTTGTTATGGAACCTAGAAAAAGCATTCAAGAAATTTTCACTAGGTTCACTAACATTACAAATGAACTTGTCTCTCTTGGAAGGCTTATTCTCTCAGATGATTAGGTAAGAAAAATCCTAAGAAGCCTACCTCAAGATGATCGCTTGAGAGCTTAGGTCACTGCCATACAAGAATCTAAAGATTTCACCAAATTCAACTTGGAAGAGTTGGCTGGTTCCCTGATGACTCACGAATTACATCTAGGAACAACGGACAGTTCCAGACACAAAGGCTTGACTCTGACAGCGAATGAACAAGAAGAGTCAGAAGGTGATGAGGAAGAGGCAGCAATGTTGGTGCGAAAATTCAAGAAGTTCTTCAGTAACAACAGATATAATAATCAAAGGAACATCAAAGAAAGAGGAACTGCAAATTCAAAAGCCAACTTTGAATGCCACAAGTGTGGAAGTACCGATCATTTCATTAAAGAATGCCCTCAATGGAAGAGCGAGAAGGGTAAAGGGAAGGCAAGGGAAACAGGAAGACAACCATTGAAAGGGAACTTCAATAAAACTGATTTTCGCAAAGCCATGATATCTGCATGGGGAGAATCTGAAAGCGAAGCTGAAACCGAAGCCCTAGTTGAAGAAGAAACAGCCAATCTCTGTCTCATGGCAACACATGATGAGAAGTCCAAAGGAAAAGAGGTATTGTCTTCTAATTCATTTCCTAATTACCTATTCGAATTGGATAAACATGAATTGATTAAAATTATTTTGGAGACAAAAAATAATCTAGAAAAACAAACTGCCACCTGTCTCCAAATAGAAAAAGACCTTAAGATTAGCAAAGACCAAATATCCTACCTAAATTCTTTTAGGTCCGATGTGCAAACACGATTTTTTGATTTGCTTGATAAAAATGTGATGTTAAAGGAAGCTATAGAGAAAGTAAAACAAGAGAATGTCATGTTAAATATTGAACTAAATCAATATAAATTGCTAGGATTAGAACTAAAAACCGAGTCCACTCAAGAAATTAAAAACGATTTAACAAGATGAAGTTAGATCTAGAATCCACCAAAAATGAAAATGAAAAACTTAAGCTTGAATTAAATTCAAAAGGAAAAGGGAAAATCAAAGAGGTTCCCAAATGGATTATTGACGCTAAAACCAAAGGAACTGAAGGTTTAGGATATAATAAGAATAACAAAAAGAAGAAGGTCTATGTTGATCTCCCAAGTAGTAAGAGCTGTTCCTTTTGTGGCAAAACGGGGCACCTGAAACATCAATGTTTAAAAAAGGAACAGCATAACAAAACGAACCAAATATATGTCGATAGAATTTGGATTAAGAAATATGATTCATGTATAATCGATATGGAACCCAAGGATGGCTGGGTTCCACCCTCTAACAATTAAGTTCGTTTTGCAGGTTCTAGTGAGAGGGAAAAGCTCATGGTATCTCGATAGTGGCTGTTCTAAGCACATGACAGGCGACAGATCAAGTTTCTCTCACTAGAAGCCTATGATGGAGGAACTGTGACCTTTGGCGACAATATGAAAGGAGAAATCATAGCAAAAGGAAAAATAGGAAGGTCAAGTTCCCATGCAATAGACAATGTATTTTTAGTCGAGAATTTAAAACACAACTTGTTAAGTATCTCTCAATTTTGCGACAAAGGTAACTCTGTAAACTTTAATTCTGAAAAGTGCATCATTTCTAGGAACGACACAGGTGACATCATACTGGAGGGAATCAGAAAAGCGAACACCTATGTGGTGGACCTGTACACTGTTCCTAAAACCAGTCTAACGTGTCTTAACGTTTTAGAAGATGACCGTCTCCTCTGGCATAAACGTTTAAGTCATGCTAGTTTCTCACTGCTTAATACATTAAGAACTAAAGACCTAGTTAGAGGATTATCGTCCCTCAAATTTCAAAAGAATGAAGTATGTGATCCTTGTGCCAAAGAAAAACATATAAGGTCGTCTTTCAAACCTAAAAATATTGTGACCACCTCAAAGCCACTTGAATTAATTCATATGGATCTTTGTGGACCAATAAGAATCCAAAGTCGCAGTGGAAAGCGATATGTATTTGTTATAGTTGATGATTACAGTAGATTTACTTGGACATTGTTTTTGTCTAGCAAAGATGAGGCCTTTGATGAATTTATTGCATTTGTCAATAAAATTCAAAGATCCAGTAACAATCAACTTGTCCACATAAGATCGGATCATGGTAAGGAATTTGAAAATTCAATGTTTATGGATTATTGCAACGAGCATGGTTTAAGTCACAATTTCTCCGCACCAAGGACACCTCAACAAAATGGTGTGGTGGAACGTAAAAATAGAACCTTAGAGGAAATGGCTAGAACCATGTTAATAGCTAGTGGTCTACCTAGAATTTTTTTGGCCGAAGCCGTTAATACTGCATGCTATATTGTAAATCGTGTTTTAATTAGACCAATCACTTCTAAAACCCCCTACGAACTGTTTAAAGGAATTAAACCTAATATTTCATATTTTCGAGTATTTGGATGTCAATGTTTTGTGCTTGTAAATGGAAAAAGAAATATAGGTAAATTTAATGAAAGAAGTGATGAAGCAGTATTTCTTGGCTATTCATCTCACAATAAAGCTTATAGAGTCTAAAATAAGAAAACTATGTGTGTTGAAGAATCTGTTCATATTATCTTTGATGAAACTAATTTTATGACAAGTGAACAAGAAACAGGTGATTTTAAGATAGGTCTTGCTAACCTGGAAGATGATGAAAACATACATAAGGAACAAGAATAAGAAGAACAACAACAGGTTCAAAATACTGAACCAATTCAAGAATAGGAACAACAGGCAAATCGGGAACATCCTGACGTTCCTACTCCAGATATTATTAGAGAAGTACAAGATAAAAGAAATGAAGCTGAGCCAAATCAGAATCAAGTCAGTGAGTCTACATCCACATCTATCTCCATAAGAGACTTTGTCCCAAAGCCGTGGAAACATCAAAAGACACATCCATTAGACTTGATTCTGAGCGATATGGGTAAAGGCATACAAACAAGGTCCTAAATGAGAAACTTCTGTGCACACTTTGCTTTCCTCTCAAATTTGGAACCCAAGAATCATGAAGAAGCCCTTCAAGATTCAGATTTGGTAGTTGCAATGCAAGATGAACTAAATGAGTTTGAAAGAAATAAAGTGTGGCACATGGAACCAAAACCCAAAAATAAAAAGATAATTGGATTAAAATAGGTATTTAGAAACAAGCTGGACGAACATGGCACAATAGTAAGAAACAAAGCAAGGTTGGTGGTTAAAGGGTACAATCAACAGGAAGGTATTGACTATATTGAAACTTTTGCTCCAGTAGCTAGGTTAGAAGCTATTAGAATTCTTATTTCATTTGCTGCTTTTATGAATTTTAAATTATATCAAATGGATGTGAAATGTGCATTTTTAGATGGTTTTCTAGAAGAAGAAGTCTTTGTGGAACAGCCACCTGGCTTTGAAAACCCAATTTCTCCGGATCACGTCTACAAGCTTGATAAAGCTCTATATGGGCTAAAACAAGCTCCTAGGCAATGGTACGAGAGATTATCTAAATTTTTGATTGAAAACAAGTTCATAAGGGGTAAAATAGACAAGACCTTATTCTTCAAGAATAAAGGTTCAGATATTTTAGTCGTTCAAATATATGTTGATGATATTATCTTCGGAGCCACTAATGAATCGTTATGTAAAGAATTTGCTGACCTAATGAGTGCTGAATTTGAAATGAGTATGATGGGAGAATTAAATTTCTTCCTTGGCTTGCAAATCAAACAAACTGCTCACGATATCTTTATTCATCAACCAAAATATATAAAAGAACTACTAAAGAAATATGGACTAGATAATGCTAAAACTAACCACACACCAATGGCCACTAACATTAGATTAGATGAAGATTCAAATGGTACAAATGTTGACCAAACTATGTATAGAGGCATGATAGGATCTCTACTATATCTAACTGCTAGTAGACCCGATATCTCGTTTAGTGTTGGTTTGTGTGCTAGATTTCAATCAAATCCTAAAGAATCACACCATACGGCAGTAAAAAGAATTCTAAGGTATTTAAAGGGAACAGATGACTTATCCCTATTTTATCCGAAAAGTGATGTCTATGACTTGAAAGGGTATAGTGATGCAGATTATGCAGAAGATCTTGTGAATCGAAAGAGTACATCAGGAATGGTATAGTTTCTTCGCTCTTGCTTGGTATCATGGTGTTCCAGAAGCGAGAACCGATAGTTTTATCCATTGCGAGCGAGATATGTGGAAAGCGCTGACTTAGTTCCCAAATGCTATGGATAAAACAACAACTAAGAGATTTTGGTATTAAATTATTATTATTATTATTATTATTATATCTAATTAAGAATTTAATTATTTAATTAATTAATTAAAAAATAAATTAATAATAATTTCATTAACATTATTATAATTATTAAATAATCATTTATATTATTATTATCTAATTAATTAATTAGGTAAATGCAAAATTATTTCATTAATGGCAAAACTTAACTAATCATTAAAAATCCCTCTGGTCCACAAAAGACAAAAAGAGTGGTCAAATGTTGTATACTTTTGTGCACAAAGAGAGTATTAAATAGGCAGGACCGTTATTGACCATAGGCAATGTATGCATTTGCCTAGGACGCAGAGTTAAAAAGGGCCATAAAATTATAAAATGCTAGTTAATGGAATTACACACTTAAAATTTGCAATTTATGAGTAGTTCTTTTATCATAAGAATTATATGATACGTCTACATTTTTAATGCTCATTATAATATATAGGCTCCATCTTTGTTATTTTTCCAAACACCCATTTAAGTTCAGAATCGACCCTCCACAAAAAGGGCCCACTTCTTTACAGCCTATATAATTCCTGAAACGACACTGTAAATAGGTATTTAAAGTTTCTAACGAATTTGGAAACAAATACTTGTGAACTCCCACTTCATATAGAAAATAGATGAATCAAACATAAATTGTGAGAAGCCCACCCAAAATTTATTTAAGGTTATCATCATTAAGTAATAAATTTAAGTTTTAACTGAAGTTACAGTTAGTCTCTTGAGAAATCGTCTCTGTAACACTTACAATGTTAACATGCCTGATTACTATTTTAAAGTAAGGTTATCATCATTAAGTAATAAATTTAAGTTTTAACTGAAGAATAAATAAAGTAGTACTCTTTAAATATTAAGGTCAATTCTCAGATTATTCTTTTTCTCTTGTATAAGAATAGTAATAGTAACAACAATAGTAATAGTAGTAGTGAGTAGTATTAGACTAGTAATAATAATAATAAAGATAAGTATTAAAAAAAATTAGTAATTTGTGAATTCTAAAGTATTGAAATTGATATTTGAGGTACAATCTCACCAAAATGAGTTTTTTTAATCAAGCTTAAATAGAATCGTAGATTAATTGAGGTGTTATGGATCGTAATGAGATTAATTTTAGTCGTGTGTAGTTTAATAGTCTTGAGATTTGAATATATGATATTGTTGATGGATCTTGAAATTTCATAAAACTTATAAACTTTGGGATAAATTGTCAAATTGTGATTTTTTTGGGAGTTTGGAGGTAGTTTGTGCTATTTAATTTTAAGAAGGGTAAAGTGGTAAATTAGTGAAATGGTTCGGGTTATTTACAGCTACTCTCGAATTGAATACGGTGTTGGTCATGAGCTTTTAATGGTTTGATGGACAGTAATTTATTAGTAATTGTTTGGTCTTAATTGATTAGATTGAGTTGAAGACATGAACTAAATTAGCAATTACTAGATTAAATCTAAAGTGAGGAAATTGTTGTAAATTGTGGGAAGTTTGATATTCTTGGCATTTAACTAGAAATTGCTTGATTTCTATCTCTAATTAGTGAAATTTTGTGTTTTATATTAAATCAAGTAGAAATTTTATAATTAGGCTTGTTATTGGGTCAACTAGCCCCAATGATTATGGGCCAAGTCAAAAGGCCCAGTAGTTCTAGTCAATGCAAAATGTTTCCTACACCAGGATAAAATTACTAAAATGCCCCTACGGCTGTCTCATCAGACCTACTCAGTATTATAAATACTCCAATTAAAACCTTAAATGGTATGCTTTTTCTCTCTCGAAATTACTACTTTTAGTCTGCACTATTCACTCTCAAACCGACCACTAACTTAAGCGTCGGAGGGGCTTTCCGGGAAGCAGCCCCCGGACAAGTAACTCTGTTCGTTTTGTAGGTATTCTTCTGTAAACACTTACTCGAACATCTCAAACAGCCGTTGACATTCATCAAGTGGTCACCTTCCAGTCAGGGAGACTTACCTCAATTTCTACGCAGAAACATTTGGCGTCGTCTGTGGGGACAGAGACAAGCACCTTCCTTTTCACTTACTTTCACAATCAAAAGCCATGAACTCAAAAAGAAACACAAGATCTAATACTAGGCAGTCAGAACACCATTCTGCCAACTCTGTCCACGACCAAGATCCCAGCGATGGGATTCAATTACCTAACCTCATTACAAGACAATACCTGGATGACTTTGCTGCAACTATCACCTCTTGTTTCCAGGAATCAATTCAGCAGGCAGTCAGAACCTTGCCAGCCATTCTTCTACCGCCACAACCGAGCATCCTTCACTCCGCCCGTCGACATGCAGAACAGGCCCCTACCCTTCAAAGGGAGGCACCCGACTTCTGGGTAGAAGACATCGCAGAAAGTCAAGAGTCGCATTTACAACAAGCTCCCAACCAGATGATGCAGCCCACTTGGGGCATGCCGAATTCGGCGCTGCGCCATAACCAAATACCCCCTGAGCGTAGTCGTCAAGCTCCTAGCCGGATGCCCGAACAGGCCCCTAACCGGATGCTCGAACAGTCAGGGAACTCAAGGTTCGACGATCGACAAATTATTAATTGGAGGAGGAAGGAGCAAGATGCTAGGACATACCTAACTTCGAAGAGAGAAGGAAAGAGCCAGGTGGAAGAATCCTATCATACTCCAATGTACCAGGAAAGGTATGCGAGGGATGATTACGCCCGAGAAGACTACATCAGGGATGGTTCTGATTCGGCCCCTACCATTTTCAAGACACCTTTATCAGCCCGAATACTAGTCGTTCCTAACCGGAACAAAGTAAAGGTGCCTGATATCAAGCCTTTCGACGGATAAGAAGACCCTGTCGAACACATTGCCTCTTATCGCGCCCATATGGCTGTGAGCACCACTTGTGAGGCCATGATTTGTAAGTTCTTCCTACTACGTTGTCCGGTTTGGCACTTAATTGGTACACGTCCCTACCCCCTGGGAGTGTAGATAGTTTCGCCGTCCTCAAAGTTCTGTTCCTCGACCACTTCGTCGCATCTAAGAGGCAAAAGAAGTCAAACTTGCACTTAATGTTCGTCATCCAGAAAGAAGGGGAGTCTGTGACCTCAAACATTCAGAGGTTCCATGAGGAGGTGCTATCCATACCAGGGGCGAATGATGCTACCATAGTCCCAGCCCTCATCAACGGGGTGAAAACGCCAAAATTGAAATGGAAGTTGTTGGAGCATGACATCACCACATATTCAGAGGCCATGGACATTGTTCAAAGGTTCATACGGGCCTCTGACATATGTACGCCCTTAGACTCAAGGAAGAATAAAGAGAAGGCCGGAATATCACAGGAAGCCACACCTAACCGGAGGAATTCGGACAACTATGGGAGGGAAAGGTTCAGATCATCACCACATATCCCAGAGAAGAAGGCCGCAGACAGATCCAAGCCTACTCCACCCTCGAAACAAAAGAAATCACCGAGTCAAGATTTAATCGAAGCCAAAGAGATATTTTCTATTCAGTCAGACACCAGTTACCGATCCCTCCAAGGATATCGACATCACAGAATCGAAGGAACATGGACTTTTGGTGTAAATACCACAAGGAACATGGCCACACCCTGTCTCAGTGTCGAGAATTGAAGAAAGTGTTGGATAAGTTGGTCGATGAGGGCCAGTTGAACAAGTTTTTGAAACGAAACGATAGCCGGCCAAGAGGCCGAAGTGACAATCATCAAAGAAATGAATGACGCTCAGATGCTCATGAACCGTCCGAGGCCACGCAAGGGGTCATTCACACATTAAACACCATGACCGCCGAATCCAAGAAAGCGGTAGACGGACCAAGAACGATCTTTGGAGAAGGGGCACCAGCAATACAACACCCCCACTCGGACCCCGTCGTCCTCACCCTCAAAGTGGGACTCATGAGCGTCAGAAGAGTTCTAGTCGACACCGGCAGTACCGCCGACTTAATCACAATGGATTGTCTAAAACAATTGAAGTATGGTCCCGAACACTTGGAAAAACTCGACCGGCCCCTAGTAGGATTTGGAGGAAGCCGAGTTTGTCCATCCGGAACGATACTGCTGCCTGTCCGCTTCGGGGAAAAAGGCCACGGACGAACCTTGCCGGTTTGTTTTACAGTCGTAGACATACAGTTCCCTTACAACATCATCATGGGCCTGACCCTGATAAACAAAATCAAAGTCGTCATTTCCACACATCAACTGCTCATACAATATGAGAAAGACGACGGCAAGGTTGGAATTCTATACGGAGATCAAAAAAGCGCTAGGGAATGCCTAGTTAACACACTCAAAATGGGAACCAGAAGCGGCGCAGAACAAGACAACAAGAAAAGAAAAGTAGCTGAGGTAGACTCGGTCTTACACGTGACCGATGATGACACTCGAAAAGTTACTCAGCCACAACCTCTTGAAGGATATGAAGAAGTCGCCCTTTAGGGCAACGAGAAAATTTGCTTGGGGAGGAACCTGACCGGACCCCTAAGAGAGAGCATTATCGAGGTAATTCGAATGTATCGAGAAGTGTTCGCATATAAGGTTGAAGAAATGCCCGGTATAACGGCGAAAATTGCCTCACACCACCTGGACATCAAACCCGGTTACAAACCAGTGAAGCAAAAGTTGAGACACCAAGGCGTGGAAAGGGAAAAAGCAACGAAGGAAGAAATAGACAAGCTCTTAAAGGCCGGATTTATGAGGTAATGCAAGTATTCTGACTAGCTTGCTAATGTGGTCCTTGTGAAGAAACCATCGGGGAAGTGGCGCATGTGCGTGGACTTCACTGATCTCAACAAGGCTTGCCCTAAGGATGATTATCCTTTACCTAAAATCGACAAATTAGTGGATTCTACCACCGGACACGCCCTCCTCAGCTTTATGGATGCCAACGCTGGATACCACCAACTTCCACTAGCCGTGGAAGATAGATCCCATATCGCTTTCATCACTACCTCAGGAGTCTATTGCTATATGGTGATGCCCTTCGGGCTAAAAAATGCGGGGCCTACCTACCAACGTATGATAAACAAGGTGTTCAAAGAACAGATAGGCCGGAACCTAAAAGTGTATGTCGATTATATGATAGCCAAAAGCAAGAGCGCCAAAGATCACTCCGAACATCTTAGGGAAACGTTTGAGACCTTACGATTGAATCAGATGCGCCTCAACCCCGAAAAATGTGTATTCGGTGTAACAGGGGGCAAATATCTCGGGTTCCTAGTTGATGAAAGGGGGATTGATGCTAACCCCGATAAGATCCAAGCTATTATGTCAATGAAGTCGCCAAAAACGGTCAAGGAAGTACAACGCCTAACTGGATGCATCGCCGCCTTGAGTCGTTTCATGTCCAAATCAGTTGATAGATGTTCTTCCTTCTCCACAACTCTAAAACAGCAAAAGTTCTCGTGGGATCGAGAAGCCGAGGAAGCTTTCCTCAATTTAAAAAGTTATCTGGCGAAGACGCCGAAAATGATGTCACCCTTACCGGGAGAAACGTTGTATTTGTATGTGTTCGTTTCAGACTATTTTGTAAGTGTTGTCCTAGTAGCTGAACGCGAGAAACAACAATTACCAATATACTACATCAACCATGCCTACCGCGGCACTGAAGCCCGGTATTCAGCAATAGAAAAGTCCGTCTTTGCATTAGTTGTGGCCAGCAGGAAGTTGAAACCATATTTTCAATCTCACCCAGTGATAGTTAAAACTTCACAGCCAATACGTAAAGTATTGGAAAGCAAGAATCAATCATCAAGAGTAGCTGAATGAGCTAATCAGCTGGCCGATTATGGCATCGAATTTGAGCCCAGGACGGCCATTAAAGCCCAGGCCCTCGCAGACTTCATCTCCGAGGTAACCGGTTCCCTAGAAGAAGTGCATGTCGAAGAAAGCTGGAAGTTGTATGTAGACGGGTCATGAACCCGGAATAGTTCTGGTGCCGGACTCCTGATAATATCACCTCATGGAGCAAGACTTGAGCATGCAGTCAGATTTAACTTCGCGGCCACCAACAACAAAGCCGAGTAGGAGGCGTTACTTCTCGGACTCGGAATATGCATAGCTTCTGGTGCCAAGAAAGTCATTGCCCACACAGATTCACAATTGATAACAGGGCAAGTAAACGGAGAATTCGAAGCAAAAGACGACAATATGAAGATGTTCCTGACTAAGATAAAAGAAGCAATCACGAGGTTTGACTCTATTGTTTTGAGTCACATCCCTAGGTCGGAGAATGCTCAGGCCGATGCCCATTCTACGCTGGCCAGTTCGGCAATAAATGATGAGCCTCGTAACATTGTTTGGGAGGTTCTGCCCAGCCCCAGTAGAAACGCCTTTGTGGGAGGAGTTGATCGGACCGATTCATGGATGGATCCTTACATTTTCCTACTTCGGGACGGGAAAGTCCCAGAAGACCCACAGCTGGGACCGATCATTTTGAAGAAAGCCAAATGGTTCAAGTGGTATGACGGGGCTCTGTACAAAAAATCTTACACACATCCCCTTCTCAAATGTGTCACACCCACGGAGGGGGACTATATCTTGAGGGAAATTCATGAAGGAGCCTGCGGAATTCATCAAGGCATTCAGACCATCATTGGCATGGTCTTAAGTAGCGGGTATTATTAGCCAAGCTTGAAAGCCAATGCGGAGAAGTTGGTGAAAACTTATGAGAAGTGTCAATTCTTCGGAGAAGTGCCTCGCCGGCCTTCTAATTACCTCTCCCCCATGCAAGCCCTCCTGCCCTTCGATAGATGGGGGATCGAGCTCTTGGGTCCCTTTCCCCCTGCCACCGGGCAACGTAGATTCGTCCTCGTGGTTATAGACTACTTCACTAAGTACGTTGAAGCCGAGGCGTTATCATATCTGACAACGGCAAGCAATTCAACAGATTTTCCAGTTCCTTTGGAGGAATATCATCACTTGTTATGGGGTGCCACAAGTTATCATATCTGACAACGGCAAGCAATTCAACAGCACCGCAACAAAAGAATACTACAGTCGATTCAACATTCAAACAGTTTTCTTTAGTTTCCCGCCCTCAAACCAATGGGCAAGTGGAATCGGAGAACAAGACTATTTTGAACGGTATAAAAAAGAAGCTTGAGGGAAGTCGTGATAACTGGGTGGACGAATTGTCGGGGATACTATAGGCCGACCGAACCACTGTCAAAGAATCTACGGGCAACACCCCTTTCTCTCTTGTATTCGGCACAGAAGTTGTCCTCCCCGTTGAAGTAGGAATACTTTCCACCAGGGTCACATACTACGATCAATACAAAAACGATGAAGAAAAGCCTGTTAACCTAGACTTATTGCCAGAAACTAGAGGTAACGCACTCTTAAAGGCCGTGGCGCAGAAACAAAAAATGTCTAGACAATTTAACAAGTGAGTGAAGCCTAGGCAATTCCGAGAAGATGATCTGGTCTTAAGGAAGATAGAAGCTACGGGCAAAATAGTCGAAAAAGGGAAACTTGGCAAAAATTGGGATGGACCCTTTAGAGTATCTCGCATCATCAGGCCTGGGACATACGAACTAGAAGAAAATAGTAAAACATTACCAAGGCCATGGAATTCAGACCATCTTAAGAAGTTCTACGTTTAGATATGCCAAACCCAACGCAAACTGGGGGCATATGATATGTATTAAATATAGCTAAGTATCAGCTTTCAAAGTTTTTTGTACTCAGCTTTCAAAGTTTTCTATAAGACAATGTTAGGTTTGCATTGTATTTGGCCCATCTAAATGGGAAGTATTTAAATCAATGTTTTCGCCTTGCCTAACCGGTAAAGAAATATCCAGACCCCTACAATTCACCATTTAATTAGCAAGTTTAAATCAAGTTCTTACCTCACCGACAGGATATACTCGGACACCTTTCAATGGTGTCATTACCTGCAATCAACCTATCTCAAACGAACAACCCATGATACCAGAAAAAGGAAAAAAATGATCAAAAACAAACGACAATACATAAAAATAGCAATACATAAACGAAAATAATTCACGTCAAATATTACATCAAACAAGGCCGAAGCCTGAAAATGTTAGAATGGCCGAAGCCTTCAGTTACTACAATAAAAAAATAATCAAACATCAGCAATCATCTACAAACAGCTCATCTACAAAGAACATAGGATCACGCTCTTCAACGGGGCTGACTGTTCACCTTCTACAACTATCGATGAAGCCGGAGTAGGGAAGGGCCTAGGGAGCAAAGGAACGGCAGCCACCGGAGAAGAAATAGGGGTCGGTGGCCTGGAAGTAATAGAGATATCATAGTGGGCAAAGTCAAAATCTCTAAACCTAGCTTCCACTTCCCCCGGCAGCATCATCGGCATCGGGACCAGTGTCTTCCCGTTCCTTCATCTCCTCCCCAGCCTGTTGAACCGCCCTTTCGTATTCGGCATCCGCTGCAACAGAGAAATTCTCCCAACTGGGCTCGAGCTGTAGCTTCTCATAAGCATACTCGTTCATCAGCTCTCGGGCCCGCATGCCCTGACAGATAGTGTCGGCCCCCAGACGTGCAATAAACTACCTACCTTCGTCAGTCTTCAACCACTCCTTTACTATCCTTTTCTTAAGGGAGAGCTGCTTCTCACGAACCAGCACAACCTCCTTCAAGAAACGACATTTCTTGCGCATCTGCTCAAGCGAGTAGTGAACACCCTTATTCTCCCGAGTCAAGGTCATGACTTGATCATTTTTCATGATCAATTTCCCATTCAGCTCATTAACTCACTTCCTAGCCTCTTGAAGATCAGCATGCACCACTTCGGAGCCCAAGGCAGTGGTGATCTCGTACTGCCTCCTTATGTTCATCTGTAGAATAGCCGAAAACCATTAGTCAAGGAAAATAAGGCAAGCTAGATTTTAAGACATTGTAAAACCTAGAACAGTCCAAATACCTCAGCTTGAAGGGCGAGCAGTTCATTCACCCTTGTTTTGGCGGGGACAGAGGCAAGCTGAGCTAAATCTTTGTTACCTACCAATTGTCCCATGGCCTTTCTCCAACGCACCCGTAACTCCTTGGGGAAAAGATCAGAAAAGGCTTGGTTAGAGCCATAGACTACACCCGAGTCCCTCCGGGTTATCTCGTAGTCGGACACGTCGAGGGGCGCCTCCTCAGCCTCCGCCTCCTCTGACACACCAACGGCCTTGCCTTTACCTTTGTCTACCTTCGGCGGCAGCGTCTTCTGTCTCTTTGGTGGCTGGGTCAAAGGGGAGCCTTCTTCGGCAGCCTCGCTGGACGCCGGCTCAGAGGTTTCCTCCGGCAACCTTTTATTTCTTGAATTCTACCGAGTAACTCGGACTATTATCGAAGCATCAAGATGCAAGGCAACAAACATGTATTCGGAGTGCCTTGGGGGAGGAGCAAGAGATGTCTTTCCCGTCTGCGCCTTCTTCCTACGCGATTTTGCCATCATTTGTCTGAAGTTAAGGGCATCCATGATTTCGGGATACTTCTTCTCCAACTCTCAAAAGCGACAACTGCAAAGCCAGACTAAAGTTAGCAGCCGAATACAAGACAAAAAAAATGTTCAGAAAAGCAACTCACCCCTATGATACTTCGGACTAAGTCCTAAGGCCGACAAAAGTAACTCGTTTTAGATATGGTTTCGGGTCACAACAAAATTCCACTGTACAAAAGTGGGTTTGAAACTCCCTAACTCTACATCTTTGGTGGCATGCTCTATGATTAAAAATTCATCAAAGTTACATTGAGGCCCATTGTTATTCATTTGGAGGTTCGGTTCCTCGTCGTGACTCGTCTTGACTGGCCACGGCTCAATACGAAGTTGTTCCCAAAACACTTCATACTATCCTTCAACTTGTCTACCACTAAAAAGCCAGACCGATGCTAGAAGGATACCCAGCCGAGCCCTTGGTTCGACGAACACCGCCTTAATCTAAATATATACCTAAAGGCTGTTAGAGAAGGCTCTACTCCTATTGCTGTGCAAATCATAATAAAGGCCACTATACATCCCCACTCATTGGGGTATAATTCGGACACTGTAAGGTTATAGGCATTCAACACCTCCACGGCAAAAGGGTGAAGGGGAAACCTCAAGCCCGTCTCCATAGAATCCTTATACGTCGCGATGCACCCTTTGGGCACATCTTTCACGCAGTCATTCTTCCCGGGCTTCACCAATGAGTAACTATCTGGCAACGCCCAGCTCTTCTTTATGGAAGATAACTCATTGTCCAAACTTGAATCCCAAGAAGGTCTTATGAAGTAATTGGCCGGACCCCCGCCTGTAGCGCGTTTCGGTCCCTGGTGACGTGGGTTCTGACACAAATCAACACACTTCCCAGTAGATGTAGGAGCCATGTCAATCGCTGTAGAAGGATACGACCTGTAGGAGGGGGGAACGACCGTTATACCCTCTAATTGGGACACATCAACATCAAATTTGTCGGGGGAGAAGGCAATAGTAGGTTCCCAAGGAAAAGGGCGTAAGGTCTCCGGATAATAAATTGGCGATTCCGTACATGACTCATTTATGTCGTTTTCAGTTACGTATTTATACTTGGTTAAAAAATCAATTTCTACGTCACTATCGTCAAAATTAAGCAAGAAAAAGTGTAATCGGCCATTATTTTTATACAAGACCGAAGAAGAAGACGTACCTGAGAGAACACTAAAGAACTTGATGGGAAAGCTCAAAATGTTTTTTGGAAAGATTCTTGAAAATTCTTGGAAATGCTCTAAAGAGGGAAATGTGGAATGAGGCAAATGAATGCCTAAGTCCCATATTTATATGGAAAAAAACGGAGATGGGACGTTGGGCACATTTACCCAAAACGACGCTTAGTCTCCCTTTGAAGAATACGAAACATATCCTTTTGAAGAATACGAAGCGTATTAGCCTCCAATCCCACCTAGTCTATTTATTAAAGTAGTCGGACCCCTCAAGACGAGGGTGGCACCACTTATTCAGCGCTCACCTTGTCGGGCGAGTACGAATAGTATTCGGCACCTATAAGGATGGACTCCTTAAAGGTTCGAATAAGGTTTCCATTTAAGTTCCAACTTGGGGCTCAGTAGCCAAAGTATCAGCATGGCTTGATTAGTCCCTGGAGGGTAGCTAGACCTCTCAGGACGAGGGTGGCACCCCCTATTCGGCACTCACCTTGCCGGACGAGTACTAGTATTCAACTTCTATAAAGATGCACTCCTTAGAAGTCCGAATCAAGGTTCCAATTTGGGGCTCAGTAGCCCAAGTATTAGCTTGGTTAAACTAGCCCCAGGGGAGTGTCTCTATTCGGCCTTTTCAGTATTCGAACACCCCTAAGAAGGGGAGTGTCCCTATTCGGCCTTTACATTGTTCGGACACCCCTAGGAAGGGGAATGTCCCTATTCGGCACTCGGACACCCTTAGGAAGGGGAGTGTCCCTATTACAATATTCGGATACCCCCTGGAACAGGAGTGTCCCTATTCAGCCCCTCCAGTATTCGGACACCCCTAGGAAGGGGAATGTCCCTATTCGGCACTCGTCTAGCCGGGCGAGTACGAATACTATTCGGTCTCTACAAGGAGTGACTCCTTAGAAGTCTGAATTAAGATTCTATTTAAGTCTCAACTTGGGGCTCAGTAGCCCAAGTATCAGCTGGGCTAAGCTCTCCCTAGGAGAGTGCTTCTAATCTGCCCCTTCATGTACTCGGACACCCCAAGAAGGGGAGTGTCCCTAATCGGCCCCTTTATGTATTCGGACACCCCAAGAAGGGGAGTGTCCCTATTCGGCACCTCCATGTATTCGGACACCCCAAGAAGGAGAGTGTCCCTATTCAGTACCTTCATGTATTCAGAAACCCCAAGGAAGGGTTGTGTCCCTATTCAGCCCTTCAGGTATTCGGGCATCCCAAGGATAGGGGAGTTAATAGATTGATTTAACTGATTTGATGGGGAACAGTAAAACTTTGGCTATAAAAAACCTTGCAAAATTCATTTTTCCTCATGGATCCTTTTCACAAAAACCCTCGATTAAAATTTCTACTCGTCTCAAAGGCTATGCGAAGGTGGGTGATAAAAACCAAAGGATCATCCGTGGCCACTATATGTCACTCATAGATGATGCTCAATGAGTTGAAAAGGGGAATTTCCTCCTGCTAGGCCAAATTCCCCATTTCTACTCATTGATACCATAAATGAGTAACGAATTCGGCCAATAGCATTTGAAGCATTCTTATTAGTGTTCTCCTTTATCTGGAGTAGACATTATCTTTAATCAGATCAGAATGTCTAGCCAGATCAAGGACAACACAAATGAGAATGAAACGATACCCCTAATCGGCACTCACGTCAGTACTTGGCCATTGCGCCAGTATTTGGCCCCCTAAGAGTATTCGAAGACTCATGGCTTGGGGCTATGCTTGTGTTCGGCCTATTTAGTATTCGGCCCCTAATGGAGGTATTCGGACCTTCAAGGGCCTACTTAAAATATGACACTAATTCTTCTACAGTTCCTATTCGGCGCCCCAGTCTTGTATTCGGACATTCAGGGGTAAGGGCCTGAATTCGGTCCAGCCTTTGTTCCTTGATTGTTTACCTTGTTCCGTTTTCCGCACAAAGTCCGCTTGCGCTTTCACTAAAGCGCTCTTAGTGCGTGGGGCTAATGTGATTGGGTCAACTAGCCCCAATGATTATGGGCCAAGTCCAAAGGCCCAATAGTTCTACTCAATGCAAAATGTTTCCTACACTAGGATAAAATTACTAAAATGCCCCTGGGGCTGTCTAATTAGACCTACTGAGTATTATAAATACTCCAATTCAAACCTTAAATGGTATGCTTTTTCTCTCTCGAAATTACTACTTTTAGTCTTCACTATTCTCGAAATGTTGATATGTTGTGTAGTTATAGATGTCATAATAATCAAATACTTCCTCCGTTCCATTTTAGTTGTGCCATTGGCTATGTTCCTACTACATAATAGTCGGCAGTTAGTCGGAAAAAAAATAAAATTAAAATAAAAAAACTGGTCAAATGTGGTCAACAATGTTGACCACTATTTGACCTTTTTTTTATTTTAAAATTAAACCTAAACTATCACAATAATAAAATGAACAAACGCAAAAAAATAATATATAATAGACATAAAAATATGTTTCCGACTAGTTAATATTTGAAACCATTAAAATACAAATAAAAAAACAACAAATACAAGGACATAATTTGGCGGAGGCGGAGGAGGATGTCTTTCCATAAAGACGGTGCGCATAAAGTGGAACATATTGTTGACCTCTTCTCTCAACCGTCGATGCTCCTCCATGAGTGATTCATGCTCCTCCCTTGAAATGTGCGAGTTGAGGCGTTCCTCAACTCGGGCCATAGCCTGATTTAGACTATCCAACCTCTCGTTCATCACTTGGGTTGGGGAAGGAGCGGCCTGGTGTTGAGACTGCGGCGCCACAACATCGGCGTAATAAACCGGTGCCGCATCACCAACACCAAAGACACTCTTGGAGTTCTTCTTCGTCGACTCCTGAGATTCGATGTTATGGACGGCCTGAAAATAAGCGTCGTTAACATCCTTTTCAGGCGCACCGACGAGAAGATTGGCAGAGAGACGAAGGTATTCCTCCTAAACAACAAAACAATATAATTTGTAAAAATTTCGACAGAGTAACGACAATAAATTAACTAAACCAAAACTTAAAAAAAATCCTGAAATATTGTAAAACATTCTAAAATCAAATGTTCTAAGACATTTATTTTACCAAACATTTAAATTACTATAAGATAATCTACCAAAAAACTAACAAAAACAGTTATCAAACCAACATTTCCTCAAAATCCAATATCAAATTAACCTAAGAAATATTCTAAAACATTTAATTTATATCACAAGCTAACCTACCAAAAAACTAACTACGTAATAATTTCGATAATTACCAAAAATGGCTAATCTAAAAATAAGTAAAATAGATCAGAAAATGGACTTACGTTTATGGCCCTGGACTTCTCGTTGACCCATTGCAACCCGTCCTTTGTACGCACCTTATGAGTGCGTAGAAACAACTCATAAGAGAGCGGCATACGGTGCTGCTCTTGTTCCTACAATAACAAAGTTAAAGGTTATACGAAATTAAGTTTAAATATTAATGCGTATAAAAATAATAAACCAAATTACTAAAAGATTAAGGTTATACCGAGATGCGCAATGTCCTGCGCGCAGACACTGATCCGCCAGTGTGGGTGACTTCAGCGACACCGTCTTCATTGCCCCGGCGACGGTTCCTCCTCCCTCTGGAACGACTAGCCTCGTACTCTTTACTTTTCCAGGCTAGTATCCAACGCTCCCAAGCCTCCGCCGACGCCCAGGTGGGCTTGTACTCGTTATTTTGTTCATATAACTTTCTTTGATGATGCTTAATGTCCTTGTATCTGAGCTTGGCCCTCTTCTCCCACTCCTCGCGCACCCGAGAAGTGATAGATAGATCCCAAGACCAGTGTTTCTGAAACGATTAAAACAATCAGTATTAGTATAACAAAGGAAGTCAATAAAAAGTTAATTAAATAATGAAGAAATTAAGTACATAGCCTTACTTGAAATTGGTTCGAATAAAACTCGATCGTTTGCCTAGATAGGTACTTCCAAGCCCATCCATTAGGATCTTGGTAGGCCTCAAACGTCCTACGGATGGACGTGGATAATTGGCTGCCACCGTCTGTGGCAAACGTGCCCTCGGCAGGCAATCATGGTAGGGGTTGAAGAGTATGTTTCGGCGGCCCCTGCACAGTGTCAACTTCCGGTGTCCTAGCGTCACGTTGCGAAGCATGTGACGACACCGGAGAGGGAGTGACAGCCCCCTCTGTCCTCCCAAAATCAGACAGCAAAAAATGCTCCTCTAAACCCTGAGAGAGCGGTGTATGACGAGGCTCAGGGTCAGAACGCGTATGTTGTGGTACCGGACGCGATTCAGCGTCGTATGGTTGTCCGGTACGCGGGTCAATACGCTGTCCCAAGTTGTTTCTCATTCAAGGCATCTAAATTTCACTAAAAATTTCATAGAAAATAATAAAAAAACCAACAACACTAAAATATTATAAAACAACTAATAATTTCGAAAATCAGAAATAATAAATAATTTCAAAAATCAGAAATTATAAAAAATTTCGAAAATCAAAAATTATAAATAATTTCGAAAAAAATATATACAAAAAAACAGAAATAATAATTTCATGAAAGATTATTTCTAAATAATAATAATAAAAAAATTATTTCGAAAATAAATGAAAAATCAAAAAAAAATCGGAAATATATCCCTAAAAAATTTTGAAACTAATCTAAATTTCAAAAAAAATTAAAAAGAATACTAACCTTTAATAGTAGTCGGAGTGTAGTTGAGATGTACTAGTCGGAGAATGACACAAACACCAGTCGGAGATGAGTACTTAGTAAGAATGTGGTAGGAATGAAAGAAATAATGAAAGAAGAAAACGACGAAGCAGGAGTTAGAAAATGAAAATGTTCGAAATTTTGGTGAAGTGCTGGTTTATATATCACTAGATTTTTAACCTACTTCACCAAATGCCAACAGTAACTATTCAAAAGACGTTGGAAAGTAAAAAACCTTTTCAGTATTCCGACTAATTTGCGACTAACAAGTAGTCGGTGGATAGTCGGTGCGATTTTTCACCTACCCTATTGATTGCCAGTAGTAACTTTTCAGAGCACCTCGTAAATGAAAAAAACTTTTCAGTATTCCGACTAAGTTGCGACTAGAGGATGGTCGCTGTATAGTCGGTATACTGAAAAGTTGTTTTCTTTCCCAATGCGTCTGAGAAACAGAGAAGCTTCTCTGGGAAGCTTTCTAATTTCAAAATAGCGACCACTCTGCGACTGGCTAGTAGTCGGTGAGTGGTCGGAATACCCAAAAAAAAATTCGCGCCTTTGTGATTTAGGTTGATCTGTTTTGTATTATTATTATTATTATTATTATTATTATTATTATTATTATTATTATTATTATTATTATTATTATTATTATTATTATTATTATTATTATTATTATTATTATTATTATTATTATTATTATTACTATAGGATACTTATCATTTTATAATTATTAAAATTGAAAAAAGTAGATTAAAAGATAGAAAAATTTACGAGCTAAAGTAACGTTATAAAAATAAACAAACGATTAACAAAACTAAAAAATGTTTGATAATAATAAATAAACATATAATTATTAAAAACTTATTATTGGGTTACATAATTGTCATCGACATTATCGTAACGTTATATTTATAAACAAAATCCGGTGATTTCTCTTCTAGTTGGAAGCGGCTCCTCAATTGCTTTGATTTGACTTTGATACTTGCCAATCTTTCATGTTTTGCCTTAAGTCGGGATACGTAAATAATAAACTTGGGAAGCTTGACTAGCTAGCACAAAAGATGCGACTTTCTATAGGATCGACCAATATGAACGCCAACCGACATTGTACGCGATGGATTCTCGCACTCAGTGGTATCCGGTGGTAGTCTGATCAAACCATTGACATTTGAACAAAGTGACCTTTTTAATTGGAAGTGCTCGATACTCGAGGTCTATGATGTCCTCTAACTTACCATAAAAATCAGTTTCAACCGGACTGTTATCATCAGATTTCACGCACACCCCACTTTTCTCTGTACATTTCTTTTTTGCGGAATGGGAGATAGTGTGAAATCTATAACCATTTACGTAACAAACATCATAGCGACGTGCCTTCTGCAAAGGTCCCTCAGCGAGGTCCTTTAGAATATCGGCATTATCCACACCGTCAAGAAACCCGTCCCTAGACTGCATATAAAATCAATAAGTCAATGTTAATTCGTAATACTATTTACACAACAAATTACGATGGTAAAGGTGTACTCACAATCTGTTTAAACCAGCGGGCAAACTGGTCTTGGACAACATAGTCAACTTGCTCTGCGTTTAGATTGGGTTCGTACTTTGTGATTAAGTGTACGAATTGATCATAAAATTGATTCACCTCCGGACAATTTCGCAGAACATAAGTCTGAGCAATGTTGAGATCTGCTTCATCCAGCATTAGAGCCTTACCCCGCCCATAAAATTTGATTGGGTGTGTGAATATGGACAAAACACCCGATCTCACGTTATCAAAACATCCGTCATCGTTTCTAGGAAGATCTCTAACTCTGCATCGAATGTCTGGCCCAAAGTAATGCGAGACAAAGTATGATGCTTCTTCTGTAAGATATGCGTTACAGATCGAGGCCTCAACATGCGCCTTGTTTTTGACATTAAGCTTTAAATGTCGAAGATACCTGTAATTTAATCCTAGGACATGTAATAGCAGTTAGTTTAGACATGTAATAGTAGTTACCTCTCAAAGGGATACATCCACCTATATTGTACCGGACCAGCAATTCTTGCCTCGTAAGCCAGGTGAACAGGCAGATGTTCCATAACATTGAAGAATGTTGGAGGAAATATACTCTCTAGCTTACATAGCACCACTGCAATTTCCTCGTTCAACCTCCACATATCTGCGGCAGATATCTTTGGAGAAGTAAGACTTCTAAAGAATAGACTAATTTCAGTAAGTGCTTCCCAAACGTTGGCTGGCAGCAACTCCCGAAATGCTATTGGAATTAGTCGCTGCATGAACACATGACAATCATGACTCTTCATCCCAAATATCTGATGTTTAGCCATATCGATATTCCTGGCTAAATTGGAAACATAACCATCAGGAAATCTTAGAGTCTTAAGCCAATCTAGAAGGACAACCCTTTGTTCCCTGTTGAGTGTGTATGATGCTTTGGGGATGGTAGAACCCACTGGATGCAATTCCGATTGGATCCCGAGCTCGACTAAATCTTGACGTGCCTTGAGATGATCCTTAGTTTTTCCTGGCACACATTATTTTGTTGAAAATGTTATCAAAGAAGTTTTTCTCAATGTGCATCACGTCAAGGTTGTGACGGATCATGTTTGTGCTCCAGTACGGCAAATCCCAAAAAATACTTCTCTTCTTCCATCCAACACAATGTTTACTGACTTTCGCGTTGTACTCAGCTGCATCGTCTTCAAACACCCGTAAAAACCCTAAACGATCCAGCTCCTCTAAAAGCTCATTTCCTGTACGTATTTCGGGCATTACAGCCTTCTCAACAACTCCACGGCTAAAACTGTAACACCCCGAGATTTTATGACTTCATTAATTAATATTTTAATAGCATTTAGAGATTTTTTAATTATATTATATTAATTTTCAAGTAGTTTAATAAGTTTCGTTTGTAAACGAATTTAAATATTAAGGTATGTTTATATTAAAAATACAACTACGACTTCTAAATTAAAGAGGTTTGAATCAAATTATTATTTTATTAAAATGTGTGGGCACATGAAAACGAGTTTTATAAGTGGGCATTTCAATAAAGTGAATCTAGGAATAATAATAATAATAATAATAATAATAATAATAATAATAATAATAATAATAATAATAATAATAATAATAATAATAATAATAATAATAATAATAATAATAATAATAATAATAAAATATAATAATAAGAATACCCATTACAAAAGGGATTGAAAACCCTAGAGCTAGCCGTCACCTTCCTCTTCCTCTCCACTCCTCATTTCTCTCATCACCTCAAGGAGCAGCCAGCAAGGAGGCAGCCACCGTGCCACCACCAGTCTTCCTCCCCACGGTAGCGCCCCGTGCTTCCCCTTCCACGCCTTGGCCCGCGACCACACGCCACGTTTGGGTGGCGTGAGGTGCGGTCTGCCTCTTTTGATACCACCACCACCCCCGTGCGTCATCATCACCACCATCACACAACCATTAATCTTTTCATCCTTGTTTTATCTAGTTTCACCATTGTAAGCTATCTCCTCTTTTTCCTTGATTTTTGTTCTTGTTTCCAATTAGAATTTGTATCAAGTTATTAGTTTTGTATCTAATTTTTTTTTTTCAAATGAATCTATTATGGGTAGTAGTAAAAGGTGTGGTCTTTGAACATGTCTTGATTAGGGTTTGGCTTATGAATGAAATTATTGATGGTGTGTGCTCTTATGTTACATTTAGTGTTATGATGATTGATTGAATAACCTTATGAATGATTTTAAGGTTTAGTTTGATTGATTATTGTTGCGATGACGATAGTTGTAAATGGTTATAGGTGTTAGCCCTTAAAAGTGGTGACTAATTATGGCTTGTAGGATACTAAGAATGGTAATGTGATTAGAATAGTTAATAACTATTGTTGTGGATTAAATTATAATAATAATTACTAAGTGAGGATTTAAAGTAGCTAGTGTCACTAATGGGAGGATTGTGGTGGTTGTAGTGAGTTGTTTGTACATAGTTGAACTTGATTGTTATATTGACATGTTCAATGTTATTGCTAAGTGGTGTGTTGACCCCAGGTTATAAGAGTCGTTGTTAGTCTCCAAGCTACTAGTTTACTTGTTCATCTTCTTACTCTAAAACCTTGGAAAGGTAACAAGTCTTTACTACCATGAGTCGTATGAGTTATATTAAGTATAACATCCTATGTTATGCATTCTTAAACCTTTCCATGGATAGTCGATTATGACGCGCAAGCGTATGGTTGCGTCCTTGTCACTTGAACACATTTTGATATAGAATTTGACTGAAATTTAATGTTGTAGTTTGATTGGAAATTGATGGCGTAGTTCATGTGTGAACATGGGTTGAATTTATTGCATAAGTGCGTTTAGAATGCGTATTAACTTGAATCGAAACTTGTTTGACTGATTGTGTACTTGTATGAAGTCAGTGCTTCTTAAATGATGTAAAGTAGACTTATTAGTCTTACTGTTAACGTGTATAGGTGCCCGGTTCATAAGAGGGGCTTAAGAACCTCCTTCGAAGTGACTTTTGCGACTTATTATTTTGCAGTTGCAGGTAAGTACACGCAGTAGCTAATTCTTGTATCTTGAATATGTTTTCTCTGCGTAGCAATATTATATGAGATATGTTGGATATGAACTGGTAGTAAATATTATTAAGTTAGTGCTACAATTGGGAATCAGCCGTAGACATAGTAGAGAATGAGTTCTGATATCGCAAGATTGGAATGTTGGATTGTATGAGATTGGAATGGGAATAAGTCCCCTTATTTGAAGAGACATTAAGTTGAATATTTACTGTGACTCCACTGGATTGGTACCCTAGCTGGATTAGTTCCCGGAGGCATGGACCGTCTATATATGGTCGTTGTACGGGGGTATGATCATACTTTGCCATTGGGCGCCGGCATGGCCGTCACCGTCCTTGGCTGAGGTGTTGCCATGTGGGTCTTGCAAACCCCAATATGGTGGCCTCTAGTCACATAAGAGGATATATAAAAGTAATTGAGGAGATAGAAGACGGTGAAGATATTGAGAAGTATATTGAACCGAGAAATAGGTGAAGTAGAGGCTTACACGTTTGGATGCCTTCCTCACCTTACTTTGTCGAAATTGTTTATCGGTTACGTATGCATAATTTATTGTTAGTTATTGACGTGTACTGTTTGTTTCCTTGTTGCTGGCTCATCTTTAATGGCCCTGCTATGACGCGTTGGTCTACGACTTTACGTTGAGCAGTAAGGGTATCATAGATAGCACTTGCAGGTTTTTGGAGTTCTGTGCATTGCATACGGGGGGTATTGAGTGAGAATCTTGACACGTGCCATGTTCTAACTAATTTTGACGCTTTATGTGTTTTTGAATTGAAATTGTATATATTTTTGGTTGAGGCGCGTGCCCTCCTTTGATGTAATTTGTTCCGCTGCTAAGATTTATTTTGTTTTACATTTCGTCATAGCATCTTGAAGGACTTGCATGTTTAGTATGTTTTTGGAAAACCCTAGTGTTTACATGGGAACCACGATCCATGCTTAGTATGTCGACAGAGGTTTTGGCGATGGTCTTTGTTACAAGGATATCGATGCCTCTTCTTCATGATTGTTTATTGTTAGTTTAATTCTTTTGGTGCGTTAAAATTCAAGGCAGATGCTGCCGAAATTTCCGTAGAATTTTATTTGAAAGTTTTTCTATAACCACTTTAAATCAAACTTTATTTATCTTTTTATTTTCTTTTATTTTGTTTTAAATGTAACACCCGAATTTCCTCCGTTCTCTTTCGGTTTTGGTTCCGTTTAGAGGGTCGGAAATTCAGGGGTGTTACAAAAACGCACCCGGAATCTACGAAATGGGTGTGTACTATCTAAAAATCTCCTGTGTGAGTCAAACCAACTCACTTTTCTGCTGTGTCTTAAATAAAAGGCTTTGGAGTCATCCATGCAGTAAGGTCAAGCGTGCACGCCAGATGTACTCTACCCCGACATCATCGAATAAGCTGGAAAGTCGTTGATTGTCCATATCAAAGCTGCACGAAGTTGAAAGTTCTGCCTCTTGGATACGTCGTACGTCTGGATCCCATGTTCCCACAACAGCTTTAACTCATGTATCAATGACTGCAGGTACAGATCAATCTTATGTTTTGGATTGTTAGGGCCGAGGACGATCACCGTTAAGAACATGTACTGCTTTTTCATGCACATCAAGGGCGGAAGATTGTATGGAGTTAGTATTACGGGCCAGCATGAATATTGTTGACCCGAGCTGCCAAATGGGTTGAAACCATCTGTACACAACCCCATTCTCACATTTCTTGTCTCCCGTGCAAAATCCGGATGTGTCGCGTTGAAAGTCAACCAGGCATCACTGTCCGAGGGGTGACACATCTCTCCATCTTCTGAAAGATGTTCCACATGCCACCTCATGTGGCTGGCAGTAGTCGCAGACGCATACAACCGTTGTAGCCTAGGACCAATGGGAAAGTAGTGGAACTGCTTTCTGGGGGTATTATCTGATATCCATCTAGAAACCCCACACTCACCACATTGGGTCATACTCGTTGTGGGGCCCCAATAAATCATACACCCATTAACACAATAGTCAATCTTCTCTACCGGCAATCCAAGAGTTGAAATTTGCTTCTTCGTGTCGTAAAAACTTGTTGTCATCCAATTATCTTTCGGAAACAATTCAATAATGAATCGACAAAATTCATCATAAAGTCTCTCTGGCATACGAAAGTCTGTCTTCAGGCTTGTCATCCTTCCTATGACCGACATCTGAGTATACGTTTCACAACCAGGGTACACAGGTAAGTTGGCAGCTCTTAACATATCAAAGAACTGTCTTGCTTGGGGGTTCGGATCTTCATCAATATGAATAGGCGGTGAATATGGTACATTTACGACGAAATCATCACAATGCGGTAGAAAGTGATGATGTGTTTCCGGAAATGTACTCGCCGCTGCATCGTACACCATTTGTGCATAGGGATTTTGAACCGTGTTCTGCTGTGGCTCAACCGGAGCCGAATCAGTACAAATTGGTGCACCGTCAAAACATTTGTGCAGGTACCAATCGTAGTAGTTTTCAACAAACCCCTTTTTTAACAGATGATTTCTTACGACATCTAGAGCCCACACTCTACGATTACCGCACTTTTTACATGGACATCTAACTTCCTCTCGATTTTTTTTCAGTGCAAATTGTATAAATTCTTCGACCCCTTCTAAATATCTAATATTATAAACTCCTTTAGAACATCGCTGGTACATCCAACTTCTTTCAGTTTGTAAGTCCATTGTTCTGCAAAACAACAAATACCACGTTTACAAAAAAAATTTCACATAGAAAAAAAAAATTAATTTCAAACTTACCGACCAAACAGCGACCAAAATTCCAGTCGCTAAATGGTCGGTGCACCTCATTGATTGCAGTCAGACTACTTTTGACTGATTTGACGATATAAGTTGATTGATTGGACGTTACAAGCTACCGACTAATTTGCGACTACAGAGACAGTCGCAAACGAGTCGGTAAATTTAATTAAAAAATTTTTTAATTAGGTTTTTTCGGGCCATTATTGGGTGAACAATATAAGTATTGTAAAAAAATATTAGTTTTTCTTTATTATTCTCTCGAATAGTACGCATAAAAGAGAATAAGTAAGAAAAACCATACTCAAAGTGACACAAAAAAAAACCTTATTAAATTTTTTTTCTAGAACAAATAGAACCATACTCAAAGTGATTAAATTTTTGTTTTTCAATTCATCCCTCTCTTCCCGGATTCATACTCGATTGAAATTGACCAAGTATGAATCCGAAGAAGAGAGGGACAAAGTAAAAAACAACGCAAACATCTACTTGTTTAAAGTAAGCAAAACATATCTAATATCATACCTAAAGAGAAAGTAAGGAGGTAGGAGGTAAAATGTAAAATGTAAGATAGATTTACGCTTACGGCTATTTATAGAACAATTGCAGAACAATCGTCTCATTTTTCCGACTAAATTCCGACTAACCTTCGACTACAAAACGGTCGGTATACTGTCGGTTCATCAAAGGTTGTGCCCAGTTGATGGTTTTTAAAATTCAAATTATCGACCAACCAGCGACTACATGGAGAGTCGCAGATGATTCGGTATATAATAAAAAAAAATTAAAAGAGCTTTTTTAAAATTCCGACTCACCTGCGACTAAATAACAGTCGGTATACTGTCGGTTCATCAAAGGTTGTGCCCAGTTGCAGGATTTTAAAATTCAAAATACCGACCAATCTGCGACTATAATAACAGTCGCAAAATAGTCGGTATATTTAAAAAAATAAAAATTAAATTGAGCTTTTTTTTCAGCCATTTTGGAGTTAGAATTATTAGTACCAAGTTGAAATTGTGTTTTTCCTTACATATATACTCGTATGTACTATAAAAATTGATAACGTTAAATATATGTTTCTCAAAACCTAGAAAATTTAGCATCGTAAATTTTATTTATTATGATTCTACTAAGAAAAAATTTTTCATTGCATGGTGTTGGCTGCTCAATAGTGCACTTTAAAGCCTATACTCCCTCCAATTCATCATTAAGTAATTCCTATATGTTTTTTGACATTATTCATATCGTAAAACAAATGGGAGCTACTTAATGATGAATTAAAGGTAGTATAATAGGCCTTAATTACCACTATCGAACAAACCAACGCCTTGCAAATCGAAAATTATTCTTTTTCAGTAGCAAATATAAGTAAAATAATACGATACTAAATTTTCTTAGATTTTGAGGAACATATTTTAAGCGTTTCTAACACATTTTTATAGTAAACATACAAGACAATAAGTAAGAAAAACATATATTTCGTTTAAGTACTGATAATTATTACAACAAAATGACACGAAAAAAAAGCTCAGTAAAATTTTTTTATACAATAAATACAACCATTTGTTTATTTCGATTAAGTGAGAAACATGTCAAAGTTGAAACCTCTCCAAAATAAATATTAAATTTTGCCATATTTTTATTACGATTGAGCCGTTTTATTTATGTTTCGCAACTTGTCCTGTTCATCCTACTCCCTACGCTTGAGAGAAGAAACTCGAGCGTAAAGAGTGAGGATGAACAGGGCAAATGAAAAACATGCCAAAGAATTTTACACCGCTTTTCACAATAAATGGAATTGTTTATTTTATGTTTTTCAACTTGTCGTTCTCCACCTCCATCCCCTACTTAATCAAAACTCACTCAAGCAGGGAAATGGAGGCGGACTGAAAATGACGTTGAGGGGGGTATTTATAGACAAACTCAGGAACTTTCCAACTATTTAACGACCAAAAGTTAGTCGGAATTCAGTCGGAGCTCAATCAATTTAATTACACGTGTTTGAGGTTTTTTTTAAATTTTTTTTTTGCGACTAGCTACCGACCAAAAATATAGTCGGAAGCCTTGCGACTAATACATTGGTCGCAATACCGTCAGAATATTGCTACCATTTCCATTTGGTCGGAAAGTGGTCGGAAATTCCGACTACACGCTGTTAGTCGGTATTTTAGTCGGTAATTTTCGACTAAAAATGGGTAGTCGGTATTTTTGGTCGGAAGTTTGCAAAATTTTTGTAGTGCAACTTTGATGGAGTATGTACATTTTTTTAATATAGCTATTAAATACCTTTTTATCTAAATAGTTAATAATTATACTAAGAAAAAATTATCAAAATAATTAAATTAATATATATATATATATATATATATATATATATATATATATATATATATATATATATATATATATATATATATATATTTTAAAATCTCTTGTGTTGCACGAGGCATTATACTAGTATAAACAAATTCTTTTAACACAACTATATGCAAGTAGGATATTGTTTCCTACAAATTCTATTATTAGACGAGACCTTTAAGAAGAAAATTGCGGCTGATATGTAAGAAAAAATACAGGCAGGTGAGATATTGTTTGAATTGTATAATGGAAAATTTGATTTGAAAGGTTCGAACTTTAACTCATTTGCTTTTAAAGGTTCGAACTTTCGTTTATCCTAGAAAGGTTCGAACTTAGGGGCATCTTCTTCCTTACTCTTCATTAATGGTTTGAAGAATTATTTATTTATCTATTAAAAATCCAGTTTCACCATTTTTGAATGCATTTTTTCTACACAAACAGATAAACCAATGAAACTTACAAGTTCCCAAGTGGGAAATGCAGCTTTAAGAGAAGCAAAAGCCCTTTGAGAGTTGATATCAGTAGTACTCCGTGAGAGAATAGTGCTCACTAAACCATCCAAAACAGTCAATTTATCAACTAAACTTTCTGAATTTACAGACCCATTAAGTGAATTTGAAGAATTAAGCTTGGAATTTTGTCTCTCGATACGATACTTGGCAAACTCTTCAGGGAAGCCATCCAATTCTAAGAGTTTATCTCTTATAATCAAACATTCTTTTGGAGTTGGTCTTGGATGTAATGGGTATGGTTCCGTGGAAAGTAATTTAGGGTTCTTGGTTTTTATTGATGTATGAGATGTATTTGACCATTTTGAGGGTGATCTCTTATTGTCTTTTGAATAAATTAGCTTCCTTTTGGGGTTTTTCTGCATTGTTGCTTCTGGGTTTAGGAGATGATTAACTCTTAATCACCGATGATTTTGAAGAATTAGGAGATAATGAACTCTTAATCACAATTTAAACGAATTTCAGAAATCGAAACAAATCCAAACCAATTACCCAGAAATTATCCCATTTTAGATCTCTGGATTTGTACTAATTTCTGGGTTTTTTTTAGATTGATTATGGGTTTTTTTAGGTTGATTATAGGTTTTTTTGGGTTGATTATGAGTTTTTTTTGGGTTGATTTTGGATTGATTATTGGTTTTTTTGGGTTGATTTTGAGCTTTTTTGGGTTGATTATGGGTTTTTTTGGGTTGATTTTGGGTATGATTTTGAGTAGATGATGAAGAAGATGATTTTGAGTTGAAGATGATGAAGATGATGATGAAGGTGAAGAAGATGAAAAAATGGTGAAGAAGATGAAGATGAAGATAAAGTTTACCGTTTCATCCGGTTACAAGTCATCCAAACCTTTAGATGAAGATGCCCCCTAAGTTTGAACCTTTCTAAGATAAACGAAAGTTTAAACCTTTAGAACAAATGAGGCAAAGTTCAAACCTTTTAAATTAAATTTTCCTTGTATAATTACATATTTTTATAATTTTAAATTTTTATAATTTTTAAATGTAGTGTTACAAAGAAAGTTTGTTTATCATTTATCTGTTCAGTGATTAAAAATTTGTGACGTTTATTTATGAAAAAAATAATCTTTACTTTTTCCAAGAAAAGTTCAGTGCTCATTATCTTTTTTCTACTTTACACAAACTCTACACTCTTACCCTATTCTACTACCCTATCTATAACCCTATTTATAACCCTACTGAAACCCCCTTCAAATATTTTAAAGTTGTTTGCTTAAAATTGTTCCCATTTCCTATTTAAAAATATTACTCTTCTTCCTCATGAGTCTCTTTTCTTCATCTTACATTATGCAACATGAATCTGCACCTTCTTCTGATAGTAGCTCTAATATTGCATCTGAAAGAGTCGAATGGTTTTGGCAATTTTTTACTCTCTTACAATCTCTCTGTGGTATGTTTTATCATCGTCTTGCTATACTCTCTTACAGAATTTCACTCGATTTTCATCAATAAAATCATTATTTTTCGAACATTGGCATGTATGTTTGCTATTATTGTTTTATTTATAACCACGATTGTTGTTTTTTTAACACAAAATCATACACCAAAGATAAACCTTTAAAAATGTGTATCCCTGGATTTATTTCAAATTTTAATGAGTCAGTGGTAAGGGTTTATTTCGGAAGGGGTAGTTATTTAGATCCAACTTTATTTGGTCATGATTATGTTCTTATAGTGGGTATTCCATTATACATTTTAAGTAATATCAGTTCTCTATGGCTTATAAAAATGAACAAAATTATTTTGTCTCAAGTTTTTGTTAAAGAGCCTTCCAAATGGTTAAAAACATTAATATTTGGTATTTCTCTATCAATCTCATTGATTCCAAATATTTTTAAATCTCTTGATTCAACAGCTTGTATTATTGCAATGGGTGTATTTTTTTTTTATGTTTTCTTGATGTTGGTCTCTTTCCAACTTAAAGATGATATGGGAATTTATGGTACCATTGTGGCTTCTTGTTTATTTATTTTTCTTAATGTTATGAGATGTTTTCCAAAATCAACTTTTGAATGGGGTGGAGTATTTTTAGTTTTTATGGTGTTTTTAGTATGTTATTATTATCTCCTATTGCTAACTTCCACTTCGGAGAGTATTGAGGTATTACTATCACAAGAGCCAAGTGCCTTTCATTTTGCTGATACAAATATGGGTTCCAGTAATCCTAATATGAGTGAGATAGAGTTGGTTGAACAACCACCTTGTGTATTAGTTGATCAACAATCTTTTCTGGTGAATATTGGTTCAAGATTTATTTTAAAAGAAATTTCAGAGGAAGATTACAATTTATGGCGCCCTCCATCTTGGTTTTCGACTCGTACCGACTTGTAACTATGACGATGAATTCAGGAGTACTGTCAGATTACAAACTTAACTCATTTAGATTATTTATTACAACTTGGTTGAAAAATGATCTTTAGTGAAAATTGACTTGATTGAAAATATTTCACAAAAGTTTGAAAGTAATCTCAATTAATATACCTTTTAAAATTTTAGTTTTTTTATTGCTGTATTTTCTACATGCACATTGTATTTCTTTTTTTTGAATTTAATAAATTTCGCTTAATTATTATTAATGTCTAAGATATAATAAAAATTAACTTTAAATTTATATATATTAAAAAATACTTAAATTATACAATAAAATTGTATAATTTAAGTATAAAAATTAAATAAAATTATAAAAATTAAATATGATAAAAATACGCGATGGGACAAATAAAATAAAATCTCACATGACTATATTTTTTTTTGTTATATAATAGTCAAAATACTTAAATTATACAGTAAAATGATGTATAGTGAAAAACTCAATTTGAGTGCTAGTAAAGCCGAGTACTCTTTACAGACGTTACCTTCACCTCTCCAAAGGTTGTCCTTAGAATAATGTGATTGGTCCTCAACTCTTTTAAAGAAAATTTTCTTTTGCCTTTTCCTGCTGAATGTGAGCTTTTCATAGTGATAAGCAATGTAGTACAAGATGCATTTTGCTGGGAAAGTATTGTCATCAAGAAACCTAGAAATATTTTTTACTCCAATACAACTAATACAACTAGAAATAAATATATTTTCATACCAAAAAGAAATTGTAAGCTACATATTTAAACATACAGCTAGTTTTATAATAGACGTTTTTCAAGCCCAACCCGTTAAAAATTAATGTCTTTTTACCGTATTTTTAATGCCTACTTTATACTTGTGTATGAACAAAAAATTGTGTATGAAGAAAAAGGTTGGACATATTTATAAGAGGGAGGGAGTATTAAATATTAATCATTGTTGTCAATTTATACTAATATACTTGTTATATTTATAAACATTTTGAATGGTGTTTTGATCAAGTATTTTGTAATTACATATTTTATTACATTCTAGGTGATGATAACTATCTTAAAGTTCTATTTGCAAATTATATTTTATTCCATATTAATATTTTTTTTGGAGATTTTTTTAGAGAATACTGGAGAGTTTTTTTCTATTAAGGTATCGCGAGCATTCAACTCTATAAAATGAAACTAGGCAAATGATCCGTTTATAAAATTGACTTATTAGAAGGTTCCTTAAATATCACACGCATTTTAGAAATATGATGACACATTATATACTAAATTATCCCAAGTTACAGGATGAACCAACTATAGACCTTGTATTCTTTCATTTTTCTTTCTAGGTTGAAATGTTTGTTATGTTTAAGATAACTTGAAGAGATTAACTCATTGAGATCTTAACGTTCCTACTATGCTGATAAGCGGTAAGTAAATGAATAAATCGTTAAATTCTCAACTTTAAATACCACTGTCTTTGAAACTACCTTATTATGAAATTGGTTGCAAAATTGTTGTAGGAAAACTATTTTGTTAAATCAATTCAATGCACATTATGATTTTCCACAATATTTATAAGACCTTAAAGGACTAGATTTAAAACTCCATAAAGAAAAAAAAAAAAACCAATCACATTATATACAATTAATGAGAACATATGTTCCCAACATGCTAAGATATTAGGAAAATATCTCTGCTTGATTAGTCTTGATTCTTGAATCAATGAGAACAATGTGGAGTAATAATTAGTATACACTTAGACATCTCCAACGTATCATGATTTATAACTGAGAGCACTTTTTTTTTTTTTTTTTTTTTTTTGAAATGTATAACTGATAGCACTTTGTTTATAGTAAATTTTTGTTGGTTTCTATTTTTACTTGCTTAATCTATTTTTTGCTTATCTAGTTCGATTAATTTTCAATTGGGTTTGCTTTATTTATAGTAAATTTTTGTTGCTTCTATTGGTTTTAGTAGAATTGTAGTTTTTTGTTTAGTTTGAGGTTAATTACTTTATTTTATTTTTTATGTCATAATTTTTTGTTCTTATCTTAAGCACTATAATTTTTGTAGATTTGTAAAGGGGTTTATTCTGTTAGAAGTAAAGAGAATTTCACTTTGATTTGGTTGAAAGTTGTATAGTTGAATTGTTGTTATGGCCATTATGATAGTTATGGTCTTATGAATTTCGTTAATTTGTGGATATGGTTAGTTTCAATCTACCATTTTCTGGATTTTGAATTGATAGTTATGATCTTATGGATTTCATTTGTGGGCTTGAGTAGGCTTTTTGAGTTTGTACTGTACAAGTCGATGCTTGATGTGAAATTTTGCAAATGAACCTCTAACAAAATTTTGTCAATTCGTTGGTGTCCCAGGGGACTCTTAATCCTGGGTCCGCCACTAAATGCAGATATGAGATTCAAATATAAATAAAAATATGAATCTATGATATAGATCAAAGGCCCTTAAGAATTAACAAAGAAATAAATAGATTTCTTATAAAGCATAGATTTGAATTTCAAATTTTCTAGATCATCAATAGCTAGAAGGACTTAATATATTTGTCAATCTAAAGATGAATTCAATGAAACAATTGAACAAAGATAAAAATATGAAATACCCGATCGAATAATGGTCATTGAAAGTTTTTGACCAGTAAACAAAATTCAATTTTCTTAATTCATATGCTAAATATTTGACATGTATAATTAAACTTTTAAAAATCCTTCGTAAAGAATTAGAACACCAAACCATTTGGTCAAAACTTAATTAAATCCCAAAATTGCAAGTTTGCAACATATTTTAAACACATTAAATCTTTTAAATTCTCCGTTCATAATAAAAATCTCTCTGGAATTTCCCTCAAAAACTATAATTTAAAAGTTTGTTTTTATCATAAGTTAAAACATACATCTATCTATCTATACCTAATACTAAACAAAACACGGCTAACATCATCAATTTTCAAAATTACTTACGTGTCATTTCTTCATTAAAAAATTTTCCTCTAAAATTAAATGATGATGTTATTGTTATTATGATTATCATTGACATACTACTTTCTTATTTTGAGTATATTATTATTCTTATTAAATGTTTTTTTTTACTTTTTGGGCCAAATCGCATTTAATGTATTAGAAAACTATATATTATATTTCATTTATATGAATTATCTATAAAATATTTTAAAATTTATTTATTAAATGAATATTATTTAGTGTATTAGATATTTTGAGACATTGAAACAAAATATACTTTTATTAGGATTTGTTTTTGTTATTTATTTATACTCTAGGTTACTTAAATGCTATGATTGTTGTTATTTCAAAAAAAAAAAATGAAATGATTGTTCTAATATGATTTAGGTTGTGAGTTGTGACTATCTTTATATAAGTCACTTACATTTTTTATGTAAAAAATTACTTTTGTCGTTTAAACTAATAAAATATGTTAGAAAATTTAATAAAGTCGTGTATCGTACGGGCACTATCTAGTTAGATAATAAAATTAATCGTTTAGAGTTCTTCATCCAAAATAAAATTTCCAAATTTTTCTTCTAAAATTAAATTTCAAAAATTTATTTCATTTCAAATGCCAAATATTTGATATGCAAAATCAGACCTCCCAAATCTTTTATTCAAAATAATCCTTCCAAAATTCTCTCTCAAAAAAATTGAGTGAAAGAAAAGACAGTAAAAATGCAAGCCTAGGTACCACAAAGTTTAAGGGTATTGGTTCTCAAAAAAAAGTTTAAGGGTATTGTTATAAAACGCCACCCTTTTCATTTTAACGCCACCCCTATATATTGAATTTATATTATTGCCCCTCATTAATTTTGAACTTAAAAACTCTAACGTCTCTCTAAAAAACTCTTAAAAAAAATCTTTGAAGTAAAAGAACTTAAAATTAACAATCGAACAACAATGGCGAACCAAAACAAGCATGAAAACGACTCGGTAAGTTATTAATCGATTCAAATTTTAAAAAAAAAATAAAAAAATTTAAAATTCGCACAAAACACGTCATTTGAACCGTGGCTGCCTCGCACAATTTAGGTCTGGGCACCGCGGTAGCAAAGACCTAAAATGCGCGAGTGGACCGTGGTACCAACTACCTAAAATGCACGAGTGGACCACGATAGCCACTACCTAAAATGCGCGAGTGAACCACGGTAGCAATGACGTAAACTGTGCGAGTGTGCCACGGTCTAATGACCTGTTTTGTGCGAGTGTTTTTTTTTTTTTATTAATATTAATAATTTTTATTATTATAATTTTATTATTATTAATTTTTGTTATTAGTAATTAAATTATATATTTATTAATTTGTTATTATTAATTAAAATATTTATTTAATTTATGTGTTTTAAATTATGTACTTATTATTAATTAAATTATTTATTTATTATTTTGTTATTATTTATTTGTTTTATGTGTTTTAAATTATTTATTGTGTTGTTTTATACGTATTTATGTAATTATGTTGAAGTTGTAATTTATATTTGCAGGACTTTGAAAACTTAGGTGATAACATAGATTATTCTGATAGATTTGTTACGGATAGAGAATTTAATTCCGTAGATGAATTACATAGATGGGCTGATGAGATAGCAATAGAAATTGGTTTTCAATTCGCACGTACTTCTTATAAACGTAAGGAAGGACGCACAAGAGTTAGTGTATACTTACGGTGTCATAGACATGGTAGACTTAGGGGTGATGTGAATAGCCTAGGTAATGCTGCTAGACCCGGTTCTAGAAGTAGTGCGTGTGGTTGCAAATTTATGATTGTAGGAACTAGCCGTAATCCAAGAGAAAGACCTTGGACGATAAGAGTGTGTCCAAGCGAAAAAGGCAGACATAACCACCAGTTCTTTGTATATAGAGAAGGCCAAGTAAGACCAACTAGGATGAACGTAGATATTAGACAACATATACAGGATCTAACTTCAACTGGCATGCAACCAGCCTTCATTATGTCGTCAATTAGAAGGAACTTCCCTGATTTTTATCCTAGTATGAATCAAATTTATAATATAAGACAGACATTGAGGAGGGAAGAGATTGATGGTAGGACTCCTCTTCAACACTGTCTCTATTTGGCGACAGAAAATAATTATGTTGTTTGGACATTTTTGGATGGTGAGGGGCAGTTGTGTAGGCTATTAATCGCAAACCCCATATCCATTCAGATGATACGTACGTGGGCTCATGTTGTGCTGATAGACACAACATATAAGACGAATAAGCCTAAGTGGCCTCTTTGTGAAATAATAGGAATGACGCCAACCAATCACAACTTCTTCGTTGCGTTCTGCTTGATGCGAGATGAGGCGACCATTTCTTATTCCTGGGTATTGGAGAGACTGAGGGATATATTTGGTACAGTACAAGTGCCTAATGTTATTGTAACCGACAAGGATGAGGGTTTGTCCACAGCTATTCGTGATGTCTATCCAGGTAAACTTCTACATATTAATACGTTAATGTCGATTGATTTGCTTACCATATATATGTATTAATTGTAATCTTTTGTATAATGTAGAGGTACGTCATTTACTATGTGTATGGCATATTGGAAATGATGTAAAGAACATGGTAGACAAATTATGCGGTGGAAAGAAAAACCAACAGGGCCAGGTTTTCAGACAAACGAAGTGGAACCCTTTGGTTAACAGTTTGACCACTGATAAATTCGAGAAAAGGTGGGCAGCGATTGAATCTACTTGATCAACACGGAACAAAAGGGTCGTGCGGTATTTGGTTGGGACATGGATTCCAGACATAAATTTGTTCGTGCGTGGACGAATGACTGTATGCACTTTGGTAACCACACTACCAGTAGAGTTGAAAGCCAACACTCTTCATTCAAGTACTATCTCGGTAGTGGCAACAGTTCATTTGATACCCTATTCAAAAGGGCACACGAACAGATAACAAATCAGCAGACCAGGATACGACAGGCTCTGCAGGAATCCTTGTCATCAGTTCCAAGGAATAGTCGACTTCGTACTTATAAACTGCTATATCATAAAGTTTCCATTCATGCGTTAGAAATGTTGATGATGGAGCGCAACCGGATGTTGGATTTGGGGGAATATGTAATTAACAGATGCGGCTATGTTCTTCAATACACTCATGGTCTACGCTGTGCATGTTATCAGTTTTATTCAGAGAAGTCACACGGCGGGTTGTACTTGGACGACATACATTACTTTTGGAGAACATTGCAGTACGCAGAGGCTGACGAATACCTAAACGAACAAGTTCGCCAGGCAGTCCATCATGACAAAGAGTACTTTCAATCCTTGGTGGTTGAAGTATTAAACGCTGATCCAGCGGTTATTAGACGCATGTCTTAGGTACTAGAAGACGAACTACATCCCGATGGTACTTATATACCTGAGCCCCAAGCAAGTCCACCAAGGAAGGGAAGACCAGCGACAAGCAGGACCCTAAAGAGAAACAAAAGCGCATTTGAATATAGCAGATCATCCTCAAGGGGTCACGGTTCTAGATCTTCATCACGCGGGAGATCTAGCGGAAGATCAAGTGGTAGAACAAATCAATCATCAGCTGGAATCAACTTTAGTTTCAACCTATCCGGTAAATGTCCCATACTTCCTTTATTTTTATATTAGTCTTATTCCTCTGAATGCTAATGAATCTGTTTCTTTCAGATGGTGCAGCAGGTCGTGATTTTTCTATGTTTCCATGTCCACAGTACATTCCTTACATTCTTCCTCCGTACCTGTTTGATTGGATCGATGTTCTAGGTGACAGTAATTGTGGTTTTAGAGCGCTTACTATTACAGAGATGGGGGGCGAGGATGCTTGGCCGCTTTTACGACGATCAATGGCGCTTGAAATGCAACAACATAGACAGCAATACACACGCCTTTATTTGTCATCGAAATCGTGCGAGGATGCTATACACAGGATTGGTGGACATGCACATGGACCAGCTAGATTCGATCATTGGATGGACGCTATAAATATGTATGCTGCAGCAACGTTTCTCAATATCGCCATTGCTTATTATGGTTCAGCCGACTATAATTCTTATAGGAATTGGTTAATTCTTCCACTTAGAAGAACAGGGGGAGCTTATGGCGTACATAAACTTGTACATATTCTTTGGGTAAACCAAAATCATTATGTTCAACTATTAATGAACGATGATACATCTCCACTTCCGCCAATTCAGGAAAATTGGAGAGATGCAGCTGAACCCACATGTAGAGATTTCGAACGACAGTATCGCAGTAGAATTGCACATTGGCATAGACTAATTGGTGTACAAGAACAACGTAATAATAATCCTGAAGATGCAGTCAACTTGGATAGTCCATAGTCGTTCATTATTACTATTACATTTATTTATTTAGTGTAAATTGTATATAATATGATCATTTGTACTGTTATATTTATTTATTTAGTGTAAATTGTATATAATATGATCATTTATACCGTTACATTTATTTATTTAGTGTAAATTGTACATAATATGTTTATTGTGTTCATTTGATTAAGAGTAGGACATGTAAATGATTAAAACAGTTGCACAATAATAATACAAGTTAATTCAAATACAAAGCAACATAAAAATACTGTTTAAACATTCAAATACATCAATACGCCCCATCCTTAAAAACTTGCCATTCGACAAATAAATCCCTAAGCTCATCCAAATACCCCTCAGCAGTCTGTCTATCGCGAGACTGCCACTGCTCCACAGGTCCCATCATTAACAATGGCGCAAGTCGGGCCGAAAATTCAGCTAAAAACTGCAAATCAAAGGAAATCAAAACTATTAGACAACCAAATATAATGTAAACAGATTTGAAAATTTACTTGCACTTACGTAATCCGGTTTGCTATCCGCTGAAGCAAAGCCACGAGGGGGTGTGTCACCAGGGATGATATATGGATGGGTACACGATCTAAACCAGTCGAATACTCATGAAAAGCCTGTGATGGAAAATCCGCAAGACGCAGCTCTTGATCACCAACTCGGGCACAATAAGGGAACCTACTCCATGTCAACGTGTAGGAACCAGTACCAAAGGACAGTGAGTAGATCCCCTTAGCTGGTCGGTGAGCCTCAGTGGGTACCAAAGGAGGGACGAGAATAGCCTGTACGTAACCAAGCTGTCTGACTGTCCGCTCAAGCAAGTACACCTCGACGATATCAAAAGCGGTGATGTGACCGATGAAGGCGATGCGTGGGTGCTCACTTAGTAAAACCCTGGGAGAATTATTATACGGAGTCCACTCTACCTGCATAAAAAAAAAACAACATAAACAACATAATATAAAACTACAATAACCAATGAAAATATGTGTGAGGATATTTACAAAACCTGTGTCTCCGACATGGAGTCCAGTACACTCCTACAGTCTCTCAGCCTGTTAAGCTCCCGGGTCGGCTTCATCGAAGACCACATCTCTACCCTAGTCTTGTTACACACATCAGCTAGTTGAGGATGCGGGAGAAAACACGGAAAGTACTCGTAAATCCATGTCTGTAACAGTGTTAGACAGTCCGTATAGTCCGGCAGTCGGCCCTCGACGCAATACCCAACTGCCGATAGAGGTACGCAAGCGTCACGGCACCCCAGGAGATCTCATCCTGACCAGCACTGTCGAGCCCACAATAGCCATGTAGTAGGCAGTACTTTGCGTCTCCAACGCCTGAGAACGGTGGCACAACTGTAACATGTCACTAATGTTAATGCTACCGTCTTTAAAATACGCCTTTCTCCGCAGCTCAACCACCGGCTCCCCAAACAAACCGGCCAGGGCCATCTTCTACTCCCAATCAGCAGGATCAGCAGGCAAAGCACCATTCAGACCAAGACCTAAAATGCGTTGCACGTCGTGCAACATAATCGTCATCTCCCCCCAAGGCATGTGAAAGGTGGTGGTATCCGGCTGTCACCTCTCCACAAAGGCCGATATAAGAGCACTGTCAATGTGCTGGTGCATAATGTACGGCAGACGACCTAGGGAACTCGCAGGTAAAACCTGGTACAGCTCATCAGACATGTCCTGCAGTCTGATGATCGCATCCACCGTCCTCTTCCTAAGCCGACACTCCAAAATCGGAGGGATACGCTCCTATCCATCATAAATAACCCTCGCTATGTGCCCCCCGTAGCTGGGTATCAAACGGGTATCGATCGGGCCCCCGGGCTGCGGTGATGTGATCACCCAGTCCGCATCAGTAGACTGTGAGCGCCTCCGCCTTCGTGGAGCTGCATCCTCAACCTGGCTACCTCCAGCCTGATCAGAATGGCCAGCCGAGCTATGAACTTTACGCTTAAACTGACCAGTAGCCCTCCTAACTGGAATCCAACCAACAGGCTCCCCAACAGACTCTTCCTCACCAACAGACTCGTCGTAGTCAGTAAAATCATCCCCTGAGCCAAGCGTATCACTACACAAGCTCGTCTGAGGCTCAAATCGAGTACGCACTTGTTCCAACGTACTCGAACGATGGGCCTGACTATATCTGGTCGCCTCTTCCTGCCTAGCCCTCCTAGTAGAACCTGTAACCCCTCTCTCATGGGGGTCCCCCCTAAGTAAAGTCGGTCTAGAGCTTTGGCCGCTCAATAGACCTCTGAAAAAATCCTTACATTTACCCTGGTTTCTAGCCATTTACTACAATTTTCATAATTAATAAACTATTATAAACAATATAAAATAATTAAACATTAAGAACTAAAATAACACAACTACATTTAAATAAAATAACTACAATTTCATGAAATAATAATTAATTAAAATAACAATAAAAATAAATAATTAAACTTAACATTAACATTAACATTACCACACATTTATTATTATTAAATTATGCAATAAATAAAATACTAATAACATAAGTTCATTTTAAATTATAATAAATAAATAATAAATTTAATTTAATTAATAACTTTTAAAATAATATAAAATAATAATAATAATCACAAATTAATAAAATATTTAATTAATAATAACAATAATTAATAATAATAAAATATTAATAAAAATTATTAATAATAATAAATAAATAAATAAAAAATAAAAAAATAAAAACAAAGGGAAATGACCACTCGCACAAAACGGGTCATTGGACCACTGTTTCACTCGCACAAAACAGGTAGGGTGTACCATGACACCCTCGCACAAAACAGATCAGGGGTACCATGGTGCACTCGCACGTTTTGTGCGAGTGAACCATGGTGCCCCTGACCTGTTTTGTGCGAGGGTGCCATGGTACACCCTACCTATTTTGTGCGAGTGGTTTCCTTATTTTATTTTATTTTTTTTTTGAATTTAAAACGAGTTAAGTTTAAAAAATACCTCGGTTTATGGTAACGATTCGAAGACCGATTCTTTAGCAAGTAAAATTTTTTGTGTGAATTTAGTGAGTTTTAGAGTGATAAAAGTGTTATGGAGTGAGTTCGAAGTGTTTTATAGTCATTTTAAATCCAAGGGCATTTTCGTCATTTTATATATTAATTTAAAATAAGGGTGGCGTTAAAATGAAAAGAGTGGCGTTTTTTAAAGATCGCGAAGTTTAATTAGGCATACATACTGAATCATTTCCATTTGAGTAAGTTAGTGGACTGGTAGCATTAATTATACTCTCTTTCTTCTAAAAAATTTTATCCCACGTATTTCCTTCGTTCCATAATACTTGCTACATTTAACTTTTTAACGCAATCCAATGTATTATATTGTTCCTTTATATGTCGAACTATACACATTTAAAAATTATAAAAAGTTTATTTTATGAAAGTATGCGATTAGACGATTCAAACAAGATTCCACTTGACTATATTATTACTTACATATATATTAGCCGCAATATCATAAAATAAGCTTAAAAGATGAATAGTGCCCAAAAACAAAATGTAGCAAGTATTTCGGAATAGAGGAAGTATTTTTTAGTCTATTTCATTAAATTTGTTCAAATTTATTTTTGTTCATAAATTTTATTATGTTTTTTATTTTTATTTACATACTTCCTTTGTTCCAAATTAGTTGCAACCTATGTTTTTTCATGCAGTTTAATATATTAATTCAATCTTTAATATCTCAAATTATGTATAATAAAAAATTATGAAAATTAGATATTAATAATCTTTGCATTAAGACGAATCAAACAAGATCCCACTTGACTGTATTTTAACTTATAAATTAATAACTAATCGCAAATTAAGAGTGATGAATAGTGTACTAATCCTAAATATTGCAAATATTTTAAAACGAAGAAAGTATTTATTTAGCTTTTCATAACATTTACATTTTTCTCGTATTTTTTCATAGCATTCCGTCCTATCAATTATTATAAATTTTTTCAATAGAGAGTCCTATAAATATCTACTGTGGGAATACAAAAAATTTAATATATGATGGAAAAGTAAAAGAATAATTTGATGCAGATGAAATAAAAATAAAAATTAAAATTAAACATGTGACTAAAAATTAAATATTATTTAATTCTATTCATAATTCATCTAAAGTTTTATAGAAGAATTTGACTGTTGATCATTTTTTAGCTAGGTAGTCAAATAAAACATTTAAAGAACAAGAATATAGTGTTTTAAATTTTAAGAGGGATAAACTGGATTAGCAATTGTGACTTAACCCAATAAAAAAGTTAACCCAATAGTGTTTTTTAAAAGTGTAAAAAAATTAAATTTAGTAGAAATTAATTGATAAAGTTAACATATTCAAAATAGAAATAAGATTTTTAGGGTGACTTAACCCAATAAAAAATAATACAATTAGGGTGATTAATTAAGAATGAGTAATAGGTAATAAAGAAAACAAATTTCATAAAACAAATACAACATGTCTTGTACTCCCTTTTATTCAACCTATTAGTCTCATTTACTTTTTGCACATTTGCAGAAACAACATTTTATCCCTAAATATCTCTAATTATGCTTAATTAAAAATTATGAAAATATTATATTAATAATCCTTGTATTGAGATGAATTAAACAAGATCACACTTGACTCTGTTTGAACTTATAGATTAAGAATAAAATACATACTAACAATGATATGTGATTATGTGAATAGTAATCCAAAAGTATATGAGACTATTAGAAAGAATATGAGGGAGTATTAAACTACTATATCACTGTAAGATGAGTCCATACAAACAACCATTAGTAAAAAATATATAAAAATTACTAAAATATAATTTTACACTTGTATTGAAAGCATTTTATATACTCCCTCCTATTCACTCAAGTTGTCTCATTTGTTTTTGAGCACTATTCACTTATCAATCTTAATTTGTATTTTACTCTTAATCTATAGGTTAAAACATAGTCATGTGGGATATTGTTTGATTCGTCTCAATATAAAGATTATTAATATCAACTTTTAATAATTTTAAATTAACAATAATTTGAGATATTAAGGGTTAAAATATTGTCTCGACAAGTATGAAAAAACTAAATGAGACAACTTAAGTGAATAGGAGGGAGTATAAAACAATTTTGAAATGAAAGAAAATAATGAAATGTGAATGAAAGGATGAAAGTGAGGCACAACTTTAATTAAGTGAAAATAAGTTTCAGGGTTTATAATTTTTCTAAATATATTATAATAAAGTATTAAAAATATATTATTAAATTTAGGATCCGGGTCTAGGGCTATGTGGTGGGCCTGGGTCCAGGTCTGGGTTTGCGGGTCTAGATCTGGACTCATATCTGTTATTTATTTTAGAGATCCGTCCTGATGAGAATTCAACCAATACTTTTTTTGTGAAATTTTGTGGAAAGAAAAATTAAGTTGAAGAATAAGATAAAAAAAACAAGTAGATAATAGAAAATAGGTGGTTAAGATAGAGAGAAAAAACAAATTTGTGAATGAGTGAAGAAATAGTGTGGTATCATTCCTAAAAAGTAAAATGTGCAAAATAAGTGGAAGAAACTAAGAGCATTGTTTCACCATGATTTAATTAGAGATCACATGATACTACAATTTTTATTAATATCAAATTAGCGAAATTTACGATTATGTTCTATGCATATTATAAGATCAATAATAATAATATGATTAAGGTCATACTTGTATTATGAGTAAAAATTTACAATAAAAGTCAAACTAAAAAAACATTAATTTTTGAATTTGGAAATTAAGAAGATATTGTAATATTATATTGTTATTGCCTAAGATAAAAAAAATAGTTCTTAAGTAAAAAAGAAGACAAATAAGAATTAAACCCTTGGTTTTGGGTTAGTATTTAACTATTTACTCAAACTAGTATAAAAACCCGTGCAATGCATGGTTATTAATATTAAAATATAAAAGTATTATGATTATATTTTTATCACATTCCTTTGAAGTATACAACTTCCTTCTTTAAAATTAGTAGCAAAAAGAATTTTTTTTGAAAAATATGGATATTTGATAAAAATTGAAGAGAAAATAAATTATGAGAAACAAATTAAATGAGACTTAATATGTATGGATGACACAAAAAGAAAATAAGAGAACATTGTCAAAAAAATAAGTGAGAGCAAAAAAATGCTATATAAGTGGGATGAAAGGAGTTTTTTTTAATTATTTTTCTTCCCTTTTCTTGATTTGCATAAAATATATATTTGGGACTAATTTCATTGGACATGAAGTACTTTTAAATACATTATTAAAAAACTCAAAAAATAGATAATGAGAAGTATATAAATATTAAATTCAAAAATACAACCCTACCTCTATCACACTAATATTTTGAAAAAATTTAATGTCTTAATCTTCAAGTTTTCATTGAGATGTATATATACGAACAATCTCTTTTTTTTTAATGTATTGTTTTGTAAGTTTAATTGATGTATATACAAACAATCAATAGTAAAAATACAATAACGTGTAATATAATAAAATAAACTTTACCTTATTTGTAGTTCAATAAATATAGCAAATAACCAATTTGATTATTTTATGTGGATGCTCTTTGTAAGGCTGTCATGTGAAATTTTCCAATCCTTTTATTTACGTTGTTATGGTTTTATGTTAAATTTTTTTAGTATATATTGGGGTTTATTTTGTTATTTATTTTTCTCCCTATTTAGTTGAATAAAATTTTACTATTTTAGTTTAATCAATTAGTGGCAAAGAGAAATTGAGCGTTCATGAAAAAAATTATGGATAATGAACAATTTAATTTTGACTTTTTTAGTTTTATTTACATTGTTTTAGTTTCTTGTTAAACTTTTTTAGCATATGCTGCTATTTATTTTCTCCTTATTTAGTTGAGTAAAATTTTACTGTTTTATTTCAATCAATTAATCAATATAGTAGAAATATGATAAAGTATAATGTCATGTTATAAAATAAAATGAACTTTACCTTAATTAGTTCAATAATAAATATAACAATAAATCAATTTACTTATTCCACATGGCAAATCTTTGTGAGGATGCCATGTGGAATTTTCCAATCCTTTTATTAATATGTATGATGTATGATGATATGATGTATTGTTTTGTAAGTTTAGTTGATGTATATACAAACAATCAATAGTAAAAATTCAATAACGTGTAATATAATAAAACAAACTTTACCTTATTTATAGTTGAATAAATATAGCAAATAACTAATTTGATTATTTTATGTGGATGCTCTTTGTGAGGCATCCTTTTAGTTAATTGTATGATTGTTGATAATCAACAATTTAATTTTGACTTTTATAGTTTTATTTACATTGTTATGGTTTTATGTTAAATTTTTTTAGTATATATTGGGATTTATTTTGTTATTTATTTTTCTCCCTATTTAGTTGAATAAGATTTAACTATTTTAGTTTAATCAATTAGTGGCAAAGAGAAATTAAGCGTTTATAAAAAAATTATGGATAATTAACAATTTAATTTTGACTTTTTTAGTTTTATTTACATTGTTTTAGTTTCTTGTTAAACTTTTTTAGCATATGCTGCTATTTATTTTCTCCTTATTTAGTTGAGTAAAATTTTACTGTTTTATTTCAATCAATTAATCAATATAGTAGAAATATGATAAAGTATAATGTCATGTTATAAAATAAAATGAACTTTACCTTAATTAGTTCAATAATAAATATAACAATAAATCAATTTACTTATTCCACATGGCAAATCTTTGTGAGGATGCCATGTGGAATTTTCCAATCCTTTTATTAATATGTATGATGTATGATGATATGATGTATTGTTTTGTAAGTTTAGTTGATGTATATACAAACAATCAATAGTAAAAATTCAATAACGTGTAATATAATAAAACAAACTTTACCTTATTTATAGTTGAATAAATATAGCAAATAACTAATTTGATTATTTTATGTGGATGCTCTTTGTGAGGCATCCTTTTAGTTAATTGTATGATTGTTGATAATTAACAATTTAATTTTGACTTTTTTAGTTTTATTTACATTGTTTTAGTTTCTTGTTAAACTTTTTTAGCATATGCTGCTATTTATTTTCTCCTTATTTAGTTGAGTAAAATTTTACTGTTTTATTTCAATCAATTAATCAATATAGTAGAAATATGATAAAGTATAATGTCATGTTATAAAATAAAATGAACTTTACCTTAATTAGTTCAATAATAAATATAACAATTTTTCCCCTTTTATTAATATGTATGATGATATGATGTATTGTTTTGTAAGTTTAGTTGATGTATATACAAACAATCAATAGTAAAAATTCAATAACGTGTAATATAATAAAACAAACTTTACCTTATTTATAGTTGAATAAATATAGCAAATAACTAATTTGATTATTTTATGTGGATGCTCTTTGTGAGGCATCCTTTTAGTTAATTGTATGATTGTTGATAATCAACAATTTAATTTTGACTTTTATAGTTTTATTTACATTGTTATGGTTTTATGTTAAATTTTTTTAGTATATATTGGGATTTATTTTGTTATTTATTTTTCTCCCTATTTAGTTGAATAAAATTTAACTATTTTAGTTTAATCAATTAGTGGCAAAGAGAAATTAAGTGTTTATAAAAAAATTATGGATAATTAACAATTTAATTTTGACTTTTTTAGTTTTATTTACATTGTTTTAGTTTCTTGTTAAACTTTTTTAGCATATGCTGCTATTTATTTTTTCTCCTTATTTAGTTGAATAAAATTTTACTGTTTTATTTCAATCAATTAATCAATATAGTAGAAATATGATAAAGTATAATGTCATGTTATAAAATAAAATGAACTTTACCTTAATTAGTACAATAATAAATATAGCAATAAATCAATTTACTTATTCCACATGGAAAATCTTTGTAAGGATGCTATGTGGAAGTTTTCAATCCTTTTATTAATATGTATGATGGGATGGAAGAGAAATATTTTACTTTTTCTACCCAAAATATTTTCTCCAAAATAAGATTATTTTCTTTCATTTTTCTCATACCATTATATTATTAATATTCTTTATTATTTATCTCTCTTTATAAATTCAATTCTACTTATTTATTTAATTTGACTTTTATTTCTTTTAAATATTTACATTTAATATGAGCATGCCCTAAAAATAAAAAATCATGTGAAGCATATCAGATACTAGAATTTCTTATCTATACCTTATCCTTATTAGCTAAAAAAGAGCTAACAAAAAAAAAAAAATTTTGTTAACATATTCAATATTTTTGATTTACAAATCGGAATATACTTCATTGAGACTATGAGACTAATCATGTATTGTAAAACCCCACATTTTGTCTAATAAAAAGTTTTTTCTGCAAAAATCTTAGGGGAGGGGGGGTGGGGGCCCTTCCCGTCCTTTAGCAAGTTTCGCCTATAATAAGACTATAAGAGTACAGAAAGGCAACAAGGCAGCAGCAACGCAGCAGCAAGCAGTAATCAGCAGCTGGTGATGAGTGCAGCACAGATCAAGACAAAAAAAAAGCAGAATACCAGTCCAATGCAGCTACAAATAACAGACATCAAGCAAAAACAACAGCAACAACAAGATTTAATTTTATTAACTAAAAATTATAAACATTAGATATCATAAAAATATGCGACTGACAAATAAAATAAGATTGTATATGATTATGTTTTTTCTCATATAATAGTCGAAATATATAAATTATAATATAAATGATTTATAGTGAAAAAATTAATTTGAGTGTAAGTGAAAAAAATAAGAAAGCAAAAGGAAAGGAAAGGAAAGTAGCAGTTGGTAAAAGTTTGAAATGTAGCATTGTTAGTAGCCAGGTACTCTTTACATATGTTACCTTCACGTCTCCAAAATTTGTCCTTTAGAAAAATGTGCTTGGTTCTCAACTCTTCAAAATTTTTTAGCCTTTTCCTGCTTAATGTGGAGCTTTTATTTTTTAATAATAAGCAATGGAGTACAAGCTGCTGGGAATGTATTGTCATGAGCAAACTTAGAAATATTTTTTACTCCTATACAACTAATTTAACTAGAAATAAACATTTTTTGGACCAAAAATAATTTGTATCCTATAAAGTCCAGCCCATTAAAGATTAATGATTATTTACCATATTTTTAATGCTTACTTAGATCATCCTTAATGTTTACTTACTGTATTCTTAATGCTTACTTTCAATATCTTAACATACTTACATCATTCTTAATATCTACTTATAATATTTTAAAACATAAATAATGGGCCGACCCAATTAAAGATGGTCTCACAAAGAGATCGTTTCTCACAAGAATTTGTGTAAAAAATAAATAATGGGTCGACCCAATTAGAGATGGTCTCTCAAAGAGACCTAATCTCACAGGAATTTGTTTAAAAATTATATAATGGGTCAGTAAAATTAAAAATGGTCTCTCAAAAAGACCTAATCTCACAAGAATTTGTGTTAAATATAAGAAATATTATAAGTCATTAACTCATTATCAATACAATACAGTACCTTAGCTTGCTCATGAAATATTATTATCCTCATTAATACTTAACACGTCATTTATTTGATGTTTTAATTTTTAAATATGTAGAGTAAGAATTATAATAAATTGTTATTAATATTAATATTTTTATCCTTCATATGACCATTTACTCATTATTTTGATGTTTTCTATGAAAGGATGTGATTTTTTGTTAATATAGGTTGGAAAAACTTTTAAATGTCAAAACTAAGATGGTTTTAACATCGCATTGTACTTCAAATCAATAGTGTTTGTTCTATTTGTTATCTCTTTTTAGCTGAACCTTCAACTTCTTACCTCCCAATTGTTGAGGCCTGTTGCTTTGTCAACAAAGACCTTAGCACTCAAGACCCTACCAAATGGTTGAAAAGCATTTGGTAATTCAAGATCACCAAATTCTTAAGGTATGTGGTGTATAACAAATCAGCACCAAATGATCCTATTTATAAGAAGCTTATGTTAATCACGAGTGACCAATTGTACTAACAAGTTTCATATACATGAAGAAATGTCATCGTCTGGTATACTTCTGGTGCAATATTGAACCCATTCAACGTTCAAAAACTAAGTCATTTAAGCAAACAAATTCTATGGGAAGTTACCTACCTTCGACCTGACTTTCAGAACTTGAACTGAACTGAACCACTTATTACTGTTGAGTAAGTATTACTAGATCATCAGCTATGTGAAATGGTTTCTCTTGTTTTATTTGTGGATTGCCTTATCAATTTGATATACTCGTGCTCAATCTCCATCTTCCCATCATTCCAAATTCTCGTAAAACTTCTTATTAATGTTTTTTCCTCTGAAGAACTTTCATCATAATGAAAATCTATGTCTAATTTTATTTGCCATTTTATTGTGCTCTTTAAGGACTTTTGATCACTTCATATACAGTAGCATAAATGGTTCCATCATTGCAACTTTGTGCTTCTCTAATCTCGAATCGTGTTTTTAATTGACAATAAAATAAGCAACTATTTGATACCAACTCTATTACACTTTGCCACAAGTAATAAGTCACACATTTTAATATGTGTTTTCATCAAACCCTTGAGTTTCAAGAGCTTCTCATGGAAATGATTTATTGTAGTCTGTTTATCTTTATTCATGTACTCTTCTTTTGACATTGCAAACCGTGGCTTTAAGGCAGGATCATGCAAATCCCTGGTCTGACTTCCCCCAAATGTGAAGCAGCGTGCAACACCTGAAATTAAAGAAATAAGTAAAGCTTAACTACAACATATACTCGATCAAACCTAACCACTGCATTCACATTGAGCTGTAGTAGAAACTACTGAGCTATTGATGCTGTATGAAAAGTTCTCTCATATCATTGTCTAATCATGTATTGTACCAATCAAAAATCATGAAGGTTCATTAATTAAAGAGCTTCAAGCTTTCCACTGCACAAGAATTACAACAGTTCAATGCATGAAACTACATGTTCATCATGTAATAAAAAGTGTAATTTAGGGAAGTACCAATGGCACCAATAGCGTCAAGTCGATCCGCATCTTGCACTATCCCATACTCCAGAGGGCATTCCTGATCTCTGACTCCTGAAAGCTCCTCTTTGAATATCAAATTAGCCGTGGGTGTGATCAGTAGATTAGACTCATGTATAAGTGTAACACCAGCAGGACCCAAAATCTTGGTGCAATAGACAGCAAGCAAATTCCCTTCTGTACCATTAAGAAGATGACCATACTGATATAATATTTTAAAGAATCAATCAAACAGCTTTTTCACTATGTAGAATAAGGGTTTCATATCTCTACAATTATGTTTAAAACCCTTGTGTACCTTTATACGATAATGTGGATCAGTATATAGTTCATTGAACACAAACGAGTCATTATCATCACTTCTCTGCCTTTAGGAACCTATAGAAATATGAAGGAGATGAAAGTTTTGTACTACATAAAAAGATTTAGAAAAAAGAATGAAAATTAAAATTAGGCCAAAACAGGTTTCAACGCTTAAATACTATAAAGTAAAGTGAAGGTAACATATTTTTCGTATACTTGTATGAAGATCCACATCAAGCTTTCTTAAAATATCAATAATGTATCCACTCTGAATGAATAATGTAAAATATCAAGCAAGATTTCAAGAAGTCCCACTCAAAGCTACACCAGGAACAAAATAAGGAACAAAAACATTATTAAGAAATTAAATCTACTAAACTTAAAACAATACATTGCAATGGAATATATGCTAAGAAGTTTTAATGTCATTGTCTTCCACATATTAATCCTGGCCAGATGGTCTCCTTGCAACAGTTTACTATAGTGAAATTTGTGCATTCCGAGAACCATGGACCTGTTACGCCTTAACCATACAGTTGTTAAGCACTTCAAAGACGAAAATCAAGGCCAATTGATCAAGGTGTTACCTGATGAAATGGTGATCAGGAAGATCGCAACCAGAAGAAGAGTAAGACGAGACTTAGCCATGTCTGTGAGCTTGACTGGACGTTCGTTGAGCAACATTTTATTAGTTGGACAAGGGAGAATACGTGTAGGGGAGAGGAAATTTGGTATCCATAACAGGGCAGTAATATTGTTCTTTCCTTGCATAATCAACTGAATCCTTCCTTCATATAAACTTCTTTGAATATCTACATTTTTTTAGTAAAAACCAATATGAGAAACGATAATCAAAACACACCTAGGATGCTAATTTTTGAACATAATTACAGAACCTAATTCAACGAAGGAAAATTTCAATCCAACACAAATAATCTCTAGATTAAGAATAGAGGCCTTCAACGGGGCGGGTCGATCCAACGGGTCAAGGGTCGGATCACATTTTAACGGGTCAGGTCAATAACGGGGCGGGTCATTAGCGGGCCTTGGTGTAAAGGGTCGGGTCGGCCCGGGTCGTATAATTATAAAAATTGTCGGATAATTATAAAAATTAATTGCGAAAAAAAATTTGCCACTTTTTTTTTTATTTTTAAATGATATTATTATAAACATAAGTGGATCGACCCAACGGGTCATAAAATATAATAAAAAAAATTGTTTTTATTAACTTTTAAAAAATGATCTTCAAAAAAAAAAGGGTCAAAGTGGGTCGGATTTAAACGGGCTTGACCCGCCCCGCCCCGACCCGCCCGTTGAACACCTCTAATTAAGAACCATTTACCTCAATTAGAAGACAATGATAACAAGATATCAAGAAAGGAACAAACAAAAAGTTCCCCAAATAAGAAATACTTGCACAAAACTAAACCTTTGTAAAGCTTATGAGCCAAAACATGAAGCTTTTGTATAGTGTGATAGAACACTGAATGCATTAGTTTTTTGAATATTATTTTTGTTTCATCATATAAATTATATAATACAGAAACATCTATGCCACGTGTCGTTCTTAGAATCAATTTATTGTCGCTCAAATTGCATGCTTGACACGTGTCTTTCTTATAATTTATATGATTTGACCGGAAATTAATGCATTACTTTGACATTAATGTAGTTGCTTGAAAATACAATAGGCAACAATATAATAATACAAAGGCAAGAATATAGTATAACAATACTTCTTAATTTCCGGTCAATTACCAAATTGATTCAATTACCAAATTTATTAATTACCAAATTGTATACTATAATTTCCGGTCAATTACCAAATTGAAGCAATCAAATCAATTTATATGATTAATTACCAAATTGATTCAATTACCAAATTTATTAATTACCGTCCACTTTATAGTATAAGTTATATATATAGCACATTGCATTAACTCTCATTTAAAAACCGATTTAACACATTTAATAAAAATACAAAATGGCCTTACCAATTAAAAAGCTTTCGCAAATTACAGAAGAAACTGGATTGTTTGTTATTAAGGCTAAGGTAATTTATGCATGGAAATCTATTGAAGATGGGGGAAAAGGAACAACTTTACATATGCTCTTATTGGATGAAGAGGTATATTTTAATACATATATGGTTATTTTGCTAAATTATTAAACGGTATACGTATACTATATTTCAGTGTTTTATACTTTGATATATTGAAAGTGTTTAAATTTATTTTCTTAACAGTCAACTACCATTCAAGCAACCATTGCACATTACAATTATAATCAATTTGGATCAAGAATTACAGAAGGATCTACATACTCTCTGAGCAATTTTAAACTTTTCAACAACAAAGGAGATTATAAGATTACGGATCATAAATTCAAAATATACTTTGCCAAGTATTCAGCATTGAAAGTTTGTGAAGATGTGCAGATACCACCATACAAAATCAATTTTGTATCATTTCATAAGATTTTATCAAATGAGTGTGATACAAGTTTTCTAATTGGTATGTCATATTTTTTCTAATATGACTACTTTATATGATTCATATAATAATTGATGACATTAGTGTTAATACTTTTTTGACATTTCAATTAAATTTGATTTGATAGATATCATTGGCGAGGTGGTTGAATATAGTATTGTTGAAGTTGCAAATAAAACAACAATTAATTTGGAACTATACGATGATCAGTAAGTCAAAACTTTAATTATTAATTCCATTAATTGATTAATAAAATACACACTTTTTCAAATACAGGAATAACCATTTGACATGTAAGTTATGGGAGACTTATGCTCAACAAGTATCTGACTACATATCAAAACATGAGACAAATCAAACATTCACAATTGTATTTCGATTTACAAAAATTAAGATATGGCAAGGTAAAAATATTGAACGGCTAATAACCCATGATATTTTTTAGTATTTAGATCTATTAATTATTAATTATGTAAAGTATCTGTTATGAAAATTTCACAAATTTTGATTATGAAAAAATTAATGCATAAGTTATATTTGTGTAATAGGCTCAATTAGTGTCACTAATGCAATGTTCACGTTAAGATTGCTAATCAATGCAGACATTTCAGAAATTCATGCATTTAAAGAAAGGTAATACTAAATACTAATTGTTTATTTTGTTTATGAAGTTGTATTATAATCATATAAATAAGTCAATTTTATTCATAAAATTCCAATTAAGTTGCTTTTATTGATTAAATGGTAGGATGAAAGAAGCCAAAGGCGAGAGTTCAAATATGCTAACTGAAGTTGCTGATAAAGGAGTGAAAAGTGCTGAAGATATCTTTCTAAATTCATATGCTAAAGTCTCACTAAGTGACCTTGCTAAGTTGGAAAAGGTTATAACACAACTAAATTTTAAATTTATTAGTATAATAGTATAATAAAATGTTCAGGTCTTCCTAATCATGAGATTCGCTTGAAAAAAGGTGCTCCAGTGATGTTGCTAAGGAACATTGATCCTTCTGCGGGGTTGTGCAATGGAACTAGGTTGGTCGTTAATCATTTGGGTGATCATGTCATAGAGGCTACAATTATTACTGGCAGCTACAAAGGAAGTAAAGTGCTTATTCCACGCATTACTTTGACACCTTCTGACGACTCACGTTTGCCGGTACAACTACAACGAAGACAATTTCCGATTTCACTATGTTTTGCTATGACAATAAATAAAAGTCAAGGGCAATCTTTGGCATATGTAGGGATATATCTTCCTAAGCCTGTGTTTAGTCATGGTCAACTTTATGTGGCTGTCTCAAGGGTAACAAGTAGGCGTGGTCTCAAAATATTGGTATGTGACAAAGACAACAAACCAAAAAATACGACTGAAAATGTCGTATATAAGGAAGTATTTTCTAATATTTAAGGTACGTATCTTGCATTTAAAACATGTGTAATTTAACTATTATATATTATTAGAATGTTTATTTACTAATTTTAATTTTATTTTTATTTGCAGGATCAATATTGTCATCTTGATGTGTCTATTAACAAATAATGATCATTTGATTTTAGCATTGATATCGTTGTAGTAAATTATTTTGTTGTCAAGTTATTCTACAATTTATTTATTGCAATCTTATATTTGTTTTATTAGAATGTTTTACTTACTAAAATATTATTGATTTTTAAGATAGAAGTGTTTTACTAAATAAATTACAAATTATTATTTATATCTCTGAAGTCACAAGTGTAGATAACCCGTGCATGGCACGGGTATAATACTAGTGAAATACTAATGTAAAATCCTCTTCCAAATAGTATAACAAAACTGTAACGAAATTCCTTAAATTAAAACAGTAACAATAATCAATTCTAAACATAAAATTAGCCTATTCCCACATTATCCAAACAACTAATAGAAGTAAATCAACCATAAAATTGAAAAAATAATTATTAACAAGTATGGAAGTTCCATACTCGAATAAGCATGGAGATTAGCCTATTCTCACTACTTGTTCGACATGTACAGACCACAAAACAAGACATTATTAACAAGTTGAATAAACATTGCCAAATCCTGGTCCCCAACACATAATAGAAGAACAGCGAATCTCCTGGTCAAGCTTTAAAATGCCCATTTCAAAACTTATATTACCAATTCCATACATTCAACTTAACTAGAGCCGTTCAAAAGTGACCCGACCCGAAAATCCAAACCGAAACTGAAAGTAAACCGACCCGAAAATGTGTTCCGTTTTTAGTTTTATCGAACCGACATTATCCGACCCGAAGTTATATCCGAACCGGTTGACAACCGGAAATGGGAAAACTGAACCCGAGCTGTAACCGATTTTTTTTAACCGACACATAATCGTTAACCGAGATTATCCGAACCTAATAATGACCGACCCGAATCATGATCGAAACCGAACTCGATCCGGTTAAAACCGATTTAACCCGAAGGAGTTTAGATCAAACTTGTGTAAACTTGAACCAGTTTTTAACATAGTAGTATGATCGACTCATATTCAATCATCTTATTATTTATTCTAATAAAATGATAAATATTTGATAAATATTATAATAAAATAAATTTTATAAATAAATGGTTTAATATATTTAATTTTCGATCAAACAAGTAAAAGTAACAATGTAATAATGATCACTAATTGAATTGTATTTGAACAAATTTTATTTTGCTTTAAGTAAAGGAAACCTGATCATCAATAAAAGAATGACTCACTACTTAATCTGATACTGATTCAATCGATAGTAATTAGTAATTTGTAGTCGAATTCTACTTGAAAAAATACCCGAACTCGATCTGTACCCGGTAAAACCGAACCAATTATTAACCGATGACAACCCGAGACCGATGAATCTCGACACGAACTTGAACCGACACCGAACTGATGCTAACCTGACATCTCGAACAACCAATCTTCAACCAAACCGTGACTAACCGACCCGACCTGACCCGAGCGTGACCCGTCAGAACACGCATCCGAAAAATAATCGATCCGAAATACAACCGAATCGAATGACACCCAACCGAAACCGACCCGATCACCCGAATGAACACCTCTAAACTTAACATAGGCCAGCCAATAATTTTAAAAATTCTGTTTTTATATAATTTTTGTTAATCCAAATTTGAGACTTGAAAGACATATATAAGATAACATTGAAATTGGTTTTTCAAGCTTGAATTAAAATTTTTGTAAAAATTATATAACAAATTTAAGAATTAAAACAAATTGACTTAACTCTTGAAATTGGTATTTTAGGTTTTAGATTTGGCCGTTTAAGTCTTAAATGTGATTTTTAAGTCTTGAATTTTGTGTAAAAATATTGAAAATAAAATTGGGCCGTGAATTATTTGGCTCATTTATGGGTGGTTGCACCTATGCAACCGTCGCATACAAGATTTTGTGATAGAAGAATTTCTAGTAATACATCCACAAACAAAATTCATTCGTACTACTAAAAACTCAAAGTTGGATTCAATTAAATCAAACTTCAATACCCATTGTGATTCAATTAAATCCAACTACACTAATTTAATTGAATCGATTCAACTTTAATACCCATTGTCATTCAACTAAAACAACAAAATAAACCCGAAAATCATAAATCCCACTTTTACTACTTTTTCACAAATCACAAATTCAATACCCAATGGCGAAACAATGCCAATGCTAGGCACGACCCTAGGGGTAGGCCATAAGGGAAATCGTCCAGGGCCCAATTTGAAAAACTAGAAAGTGCGTGAATTAAAGGGCCCAAAATCTGCAGATATTCAAGCCAAACGGGTCCCACGATTCAACCAAAAGGGAAAAAAAAGTAAAAATGGAAATAAACTTGGAAAATTGAAATTACGGGTGTAATTTGTCATTACTGCTTTTAGGAGGAAGTCTTAGTAAATAACGGTTATTAGTGAAATATAGTATGCTTGAGAAAATTAGACTATGCTAATGAAGAGGAGGGCTAGTAAAATGGAAGAGACATTAATGAAGTGGAAGGGTTTGCTGTGTCCAAAGGTACAAAAAATGTTAGATTCAGAGAAGTAAGAAGCAGCTAAGTGCACTGTCATTCCTTCCACATCAACTTGTTTCCAAGTAGCGCATTATATGGCTGTTTTAGAGGTCGATATTGAAAATAGAGCTTGCACTTGCAGGAAATAGGATTTATGGGGGACTCCATGTTTTCATGGAGTTGCATCTATTTTTTGCTTGCATAAGGAGGTTGAGTCTTATGTTGATTAGTGCTACATTAAATAGGCTTATTTGAGAGCATATGAAGAAAACATTAATCCTTGTATTGGTGAGAGACATTGGCCTAAAATTGACAAGTCGATCAATCGTCCTCCAATCAAGACTGTTCATGGTAAACCACAGAAAAATAGAGTCAAGGGTATGCATGAAGATCCTAAAAAACCAGGAAAGCTCTCGAGACACGACCTTCAAATGACATGTGGCATTTGCAATAAGGTTGGACATAACAAAAGGAGGTGTTTGGAAAAGGGTAAAGCGATTGAGCAACCACCTCCATTGAAGAGAAATAGAGGAAGACCAAAAAATATTGTTGATGTAGTATCAACCCAAACATCGACAATGGAGAATTGATGTTGCAAGAGTTAGTGTCATTTTGCTGCTCTTTTGTATATGTTAAGTTACCGTTATGGTGTAATCTATGGCTTAGCAATTGTTCAAATATTTTGTATTTTAGAAAACAATTTAGTACTTTTGTATGTAAGGAATACTTATGTATGTAAAGGTAACATTACATGTATGGATTGAAGCTATAATTCTTGATAAGAAGAATATATTGTTGCTCTTTTTCATTACATTGAATTTTCAATGCACGAAGTTCCATTGCATGATCAAATTCTTATACTTAGCTTAACATAAATAAGAACAATCCAAATAAAACCCAATATGCAACAAGTACGAATTTTAATGCTTTTTGTGCATTTACATGTTTAACAACTTTCAATTTCAACATAGTTTCACTTTCTTTCAATTTTGCATTCTTGGCTTTCAACTTTATTATTTTATCGATCAACATAGCTTTCTCTTCTTACAAACAAGAAGAAATCCCACTTGAATACTTTACATTTTTATTCCACTTAAAAAGTTACAATCTTGTGCCTACATTTCAAATCATATCATAAAACTCTAATTGATAAAGAAATTAAAAATTACCATAAAACAAAATAAAGTTATTAAAGAATATATACTTACTGGCAAAAATGCACGTCCATAAAATAGCTCACTAACCCTTGTTTCTTGTTTGACAACTTTTAATTTAGCATGAACACCATGTTTACATAAAGGAATTCCTTTTGCACTTGAGGTTCAAGATTGAGATGATGATAAAGGGGAATACATGTTCAACATCAAATTAGTTTGCCTTTGAAAATAAAAATGGAAAAAAAATGAGAAGTTGGAAGAAATAAATAAAATGGAAGAATAAAGTAAGAAATAGAGGTAAAAAAATCTACAAAAAGTGAAGGAAATAGAGGTAGGAGATGACATTCATATTCAACGGTCATATTTTACCTTTTCTACCGGTTACAAACCGATCATGTATACTAGCAGAAAAATAATCTTAAACTTCGTATTATTCATGGCTAATTGAAAGTTCGTATTATTGTAGAGAAATTAGTGAAAGGTCGTATTATTCAGAGTAAATTTTCCAAAAACTAATTCAAGAATAGTTTTAAGGAGTTTTACGTGAGGAAAAAAATTATCAAATATTTATAAAATGGATTATGCTTCTTGTGATAAACATCTGTCATAAATATCGTTTTTCACAAGACTTGCTCTCAAGGATATTGTAAACTTTTGGAAAATTGCATGTGGTAATTAACCTTGAGTTTTTTACTTTTTCACGTGGTGGACAAATCATTTTTTATTCATGTGGTGACCATAAAATTTAATTTTTTACTTGGTATAAAAAATATTAAATTTTTTAAAAAATTTACGTTGTTATTGTCTATCATAAACCATTTTTTTTCATTTAAACAAACTTGACGTTCGTTGTCCTCCCTATGACACATTTTCAAAATTACTTTTAAAATGAGTATTTAATTTAATCAAAAAAAAGTTAACATTTTATCTACCATATGAAAAAAGTGAAAGCACATAATCAACCACCACTTAAAAAAATGTTTGTCGAAAAATGTGATGATGTAAGCAAAAAAAATGTATTACTCCGTCCTGATGAGTTAGTAGCAAAGAGAAAATGGGTGAATATTAAAAAAAGTGGTAATAAATGAGGAGAGAGAATGAATTTGTGGATGAAATTAAAAGAGAGTTAAAATGTATGGATGAGATTAAAAGAAAGTGGTGGGGCATAGTCCAAAAATAGAAATGCTGCAATTTAAATGGGACGAACGAAAATGGAAAATGCTGCAAATTATAAGGAACGGAGGGAGTATGTAATTTTTCAATTAATTTGATTTGATGAAATTAAAAGGGTATTTAAGGATTAATAATTGATTTTGTCAAAGTTTCCCAAAAACCTAAAAAGAAGCTCCTTCCCACAAAGGTGAAGCCGTGAAGGTGACAGGAGAGACAATAATAAACAAAGATCAAAAAAACCCAGAACAGAAATAAATATAACCAAATTTTAGAAAGAGAGCGTTTTTGTTTTGAACTTTTGGTTTTTGATTTCTTCGTTTTCCCAATTTTCCTCTCATCATTTCATTTTATTCCCTAATAAAAGGATAAAATTGAAATTTGGAGTCATGAGTACTGGGGATCTTGTTCAAATTGAACCCGCAGAGCTCAAATTTCCTTGTAAGTTTATTTTTTTCTCGTGTTACCCTTAATTTTTTGGCGTTAATGGTAGATTTAGGTGATTTGTTTGAATTTTGATGTTAATTTATGCTTATTTGACGATTAATTTTGATTAATTTTTTGTGGGTTTGTCTTTTATTTTGTTTGTTTGTTTTTTTTTTTTTGAAGTTGAATTGAGGAGGCAGAGTTCTTGTTCTATGCATTTAATCAATAAGACGGATCAATATGTTGCTTTTAAGGTAGATTTTTTTTTTTTTTAAATTTGTTAAATGAATATTTGATTTTTGATAAATATATTAATTTGAGCTTTCTGATAATATGATTATTAATATGCTTTGAATTTTCTTTGATAAAGGTGAAAACAACTAATCCCAAGAAGTATTGTGTTCGTCCCAATACTGGGGTTGTCTTGCCTGGAGCTGCATGTGATGTTACAGGTAGTCTTATGTGTGAATAAATTTATAAATTGTTATGTTTTTGGAGAGTAGTTCACGCACAATTCCGAATTTTAATTGTCATTCATTTATAGATGTATTGATTTGCTGTGTAAAGATCGGGTTAGGTTATAGTCTGTAGAATTGGATTAATCATATACTTCTATCAATGTAGTCTTACAAAAAGTGCAATTTTTTTGACAAAATGTCATATGGATTATTGGAAACTTTTGAGATATGACTGCATATTGCATGTTCGTATACTTGATTTGTGATCAATTGTTTTGAGTTTTTGTAGTATTGATTACTTGTGATCTCCAAATTTACATTGTAGTTACAATGCAAGCTCAGAAAGAGACCCCGCCTGATATGCAATGTAAGGATAAATTCTTAGTTCAGAGTGTTGTTGTACCTGATTCTAGTACAACAAAAGACATAACTTCTGAAATGGTATGGTAGTTTTGTACTGTTTTTGTATGTATGTGATGGTTTTATTACTTTATACCTACTTTGTTCTTATGTGACGCATGGCCTTTGAATTTGTGAATTCAGTTTAACAAGGAGGAGGGGAAAGTTGTGGAGGAATTCAAGTTAAGGGTTGTTTACATTCCTGCTAATCCTCCTTCACCAGTCCCAGAAGAGTCCGAGGAAGGATCTCCACCTCGTGAAGATTCAAATGAACATACTTCACTGGCGTCAGCTGTAAGTGTGTAAAATTTTATTGTAACTTGGTGTCTAATCTGAATAGGTTACTTACTCTTTCTGGGCATTATTATAGGTAACAAGATCTCTTGAAGGGTCGTCGAAAGAGAAGGATCATGAGGTAATCAACTTTCTGCTTTGGAAAACGTCCATTTGCTTTTATTGGGGTTAAGATATTTTCATTTTACTTAATGTTGACGAGGAACTTGATATTCATAGTTATGTTATATTAATATTTCCATCATAAATTATATGCCACTGCTTACTTATTATTCTTGAGATTTTAAGAGTAATTTCAGACTCTAGTTCTTTCTTTCTTTAGGTACATGTATGAATGTTTAATAGGGGTTCTATGCTTATGTTTTAAATACTAAAAATGAAACTTTCTACATCATGGTCTGTGAAGATACACCTGAAAACTCATTGGCCAACCAGTAAGTCATTTATCATGTTACAATTGTCATGAAACTTGACTTTACCTTCCAAATATGCATTATATTGAGTCAGCTACACTTTCACAAAGAACTGCAATCATTTCAAATTCATGTATTTAGATAGTCATGTTGTTATGATTTAGATAAGTTGAACTAAATATAATTCAAGAAATGCAAGCAAGTTGTAGGAACCTAAAAAAATGAAAGTTTTGGTATGGGTTTGACTTTGATTGTTAAAGCCATGCTACATAATGGATGAGAAAGTTTCAAATTTCATACCCATTCTGCCTGCACGTAGATATCCCCTGTTACTGGATTTTAACTGCAGGAGGGAGACAACTTATTGATAACTAAACCTCTGCATTCCAACTCTTTTCTTTGCAACCACATATTTTTCCATCTCTTTCACAAATACCCGCACATGATCCCATTTTGTCCAGGACACTCCTGACCTTTCTCCAAGCATCATGCATGATGTGAATGATCTCATAGCTCATGATATTTCTTGTGTGTTTTGGTTCATGCAGCCAACCATATTGCCGTGTGATTAAAGCTATGGCACTGTTTTTGAATGTCTAGTCATTTTTGAATGTAGAAGACTAGACCTTCTTTGAGAAAGAGTAGCTGGCTAAGTGTTAATTAAAATTTTCTTGTAAAGTAATATAAGGAGAGAGATACCTTTGGATTTCGATTAGCAGAAGATATTTCACAAAATAGAATTTAATGTGTTTTTTTGTGCTTCACAAGCTTTACACTTCCTTTCTTGATGATTGAGATTTTAGGTATTTAAAATTTGATGGTTGATACCATTGGTTAGAATTTAAAATCCCACTTCTTGTACAGATTTCGAACCAAATGATATTTAACACCTAGTTAATATTTCTTTCCTTCTTTTTTTTCATTGTGGTTGGGCTTTTGCATAATTTTGAGTTTTTGCAATGTGTTAAGCACTTTCATTATTTTTGGACTTTTACAGTTTGTTGGTAATAAATAGGGGGAATGGAATAGAAAGTTCGAAAATCTCTTGACAAATTTAATGGTCATGTTTGTCGTATTTATTATCATCTCATTTTCATTACGAAGTTCATTATACTTCATTACCATTTGAGGATTCGGAGATATGTTCTTAGGTGGTGATGGAAAATTATGAACAAAGAAACTTTTTAGGGAAAATTACATTAAAAACTCCCAACTATTCGCGTTTTAAATATAAAACTTACAACAATTGATTATTATTTAAAAATCCTAACTTTAGGACCATTTTATATTTGAAGTCCAAGATGACTTATAACCGGATAATTTGGTTTTAGTTGAGAAGTAGGGAGACCCAATTGTATTTATTAATCACCTCACCCCCTTTGACCTTACACGACCTTTTACGTACCCTCCCATTTTAACAAAATGGTAGCCGGTTAAACAGGTTATAAAATTGTATCAGTGCTTGAAATTTAAAATGGGCCTAAAGTTGGGTGTTTTGAATAATAATCAATAGTTGGGAGTTTTATGTTTAAACTGCGAATAGTTGAGAGTTTTTAAAGTAATTTTCCCAACTTTTTATGATCCTAGTTTCATCAACATGGGATGAACATCTTATATTTCATGAAATTTATATTATAAATTATTCCCATTACAATCATTAAGTATGTTGGGCTGTTAGGGTACAACTTAAAGTATATGGGAGTTCATTATAATTTTTTATTTATTTGAGATTTGTAGACGCTTTGAGATTCTTTACATGGCTACTGGATTCTTTTTTAGGGTGCATTGCTAGATTGTTTTTTAATTTAAAGATGACATATTTCAAGTTACATAAGAGAAATATACACTTGCAAAATCATTGGTACAGTTAGTCACATTCATTAGTATAATGAATAAAATTCTGTTGATAGACACATGATTCAAGTTTGATATTAAATAATTGTTTCACCTGTTAATGAAAAATGTTTAAAGCAATTTTGATTCGACCCAATATTGTTAGGGGCTATTGCAATTTTATTGCGTATCTGCATTGTTGTTGATAGCTTTTAACAATGTTCTCGTTTAGGGGCATGGCAAGAAATAAAGTGATCAACAAAGTAATGTTTCAAGATCTCTTTGCCTGCAATATGTAATATGAAGTAGTTGCATTATCTTTAATTGGAAATTTGAGATTTAAATGCATGATAATTAAACCTTAATATTACTGTTCAATTATTTATGATATATGGATTAAATCCTTTTTGATATAATGATAAATACCTCTTTTAGCAAGCAATGTCATTATTGTGCTATCAACGACATCGGTGTTTTTTTTTGATGTTTCCTGAATGAGAATGCTAACTTTCAACTAATCTATTTCAGTCACGGGCTTTGATATCAAAATTGACAAATGAGAAAGCTTCTGCCATTCAACAAAGTCAAAAGCTTCGTCAAGAATTGGTATGACACCTCATCCTTCCCGTGTTTGAATTTTGACACACAATCTGGTTAATTTGTCACTTGGATGTCTTATTATCCTTGCAATGCCTACCATCATGAAGAATTTTTCTCTCAAATTTGTTACTATTATGATTCATCTTTAAGACTTGCAGTTTTCTAAATGTTTGCTATTTACATGCTGATCTTTCCTTTTTGGTTAGACCGGAGTCATCACAAATCGACAATGCTTTTTAACATGATAAACTGAAATGCTTCCCGCTGGCACTTGTCTCTTTGTCAATTTAAAATGTTCAAAATGCTTACCATTGCTCGTGTCTATTAGCTTTTAGTATTTGAATTATGTTTTTTTTTAATTTACTCTATGGAACCATAGTGCCTGAGACTACTTTGTGGTGTGTGGATAGCAACGGTGGAAGGGGAAAACTGTAAAAGAAGTAAAAGGGGGTGGAGGAGAGCTGAAGTGGGCTTGTGTTTTCCCTCCAAAATATTTATCACTTGAAAGGATGTTACTTTTTAAATGGTAGGAGAAATGGGATCCTCGATTTCTCACCGTATTCATCCCCCAATTATATCCTAGTAAACGAAATGATTGTAGTCACCATCCCTGCATTCTCTTTAAATGTGTTTATCTAAATACATTATTGGTCTCTATTTGTTTAGCTTTCCACTGGGTTGGATTGTGTGAAAAACGCGAAATGTTTCCCTTCACTTGTAGCACTTCATTTGGACTTATCTGCAATCTTTTCTGCTGCTTTCTGTTGCTGTGTTATCCATGCTACTTTCTGACATATCTCCTCGATTTAATAGGAAATGTTGAAGAGAGAAATTGGAAGAAGGCGTACTGGTGGTTTGCCATTATATGCTGTTGCGCTGATCGGTATTATTTGCATACTCATGGGGTATTTCATTAAGAGAACATAGGAGTCGTTTTCCGGATGCTTAGCAAATATGAATACGCAGATGATCTATCCAAATTTCTCAGACGCAACTTTTGTTTTTGCAATCATCTTAACTGTAGAAGTAGCATCTTGGATGATCTGTTTCTTTTTGACGTAATGATGCAGTTAGGTTGCATTTTGTGAATCGACAATCACTGGTTTTAGTAAAATGAGCATGTTTTGAGGATGTTCGGGGGGCTTTTAGGCCTTTTTTGTATACTTGAGCATTCTGTTTTGCAAGAATAGTCGATGCTTTACTTGCTGGTTTGTTATTGCTAATTTTCGGGTTGTTTTGGTGAAGGCTGTAAACCCAAAGCAATCTAGAATTAAAACAGTTTCGGGTTCTGTTAAATTTGTTTTGCTGAAATGATTTACTCTGTTAGTGTCAATTGTTGATGAAGTTAAAATTGCTACTTTTGTGTTGAATGGTTGCATTATCTTTTTGTTGCTTTCTTTAATCTAATTCATTGCATTATGTTTGAATAGCAAATTAGGAGAAAAGAAAAGAAAAGAAGGAAAGGAAGGAAAAGGAAGGCGAGGGAAAGAGATGTAAATGACTATTATTTGTATAAGCAGGTAGAAGAGGAAAAATAAAGAAATTTTATTTTCCTCTTAACTTTTTTTTATGGAGAGATTTAGATGTTAACAAAATAAAGGCCTTAATCCTTCTAAATTCTCTTTCTTCCTTTATTCTATTCAAATAAGGACTTAAACACTCCATAAGAATCCATGGTTAGCTATAACACAATACATTGATTTTTATTTTGTCTTTTGTATTTGAACATCATGGACATTTGATATCGTTATTTTGAGTTTGAGACTCTTTAACCACATTCTCCTTTATGGATAGGGGTTGCGTCTTCCTTCCTTCTTCAGATCCTGCTCATATTCCCTATGAACGGGATGTACTGGGTATGATAATGAAAATGAATCCTTGGATTTCAAGATCATTAAAGGGTACTCTCTCTGTTCTTTTAAGTTTGTCCACATTACTATAACGGACAGTTTTAAAAGTTTGTCCTATTTAGAATACTTTCCTATTTTGGAAAGTTTTTATCTTCCATATACTCTCTTTATCTCCCATTTAACCCTCATTTGTCTATCATAATACCAACACAATCATTAATTCACACCATTATTCTAATAAAATAATACTCATTATCTACAAAGATTCCACCTTTTTTAATTTGTGTGAAATCTTCAAATAGGACAATCAAAAAAGAATGGAGGGAGTATCATTTTCTCTTTAAAAAGATTTTCATGAAAATGATTTTTGACGATGGTGGATCCAAAAAACACCGTAAGTGATATTGATAAATATATTGTATGAGGAGATATGGTCCGTTGGTCACTGTCCATCATGCACATTTTGATATTACTCTCTCACATTGTTGTTACCAAGTTGTTATAAGTTTGTTATGGACATTTGTCCTTTTTCCTTTTCTTAAATCTTGTATATAGTGACAACACATTTGTATAAATAGGACCATAGAACTGTACTGCTATTTATTCATTAATAATAAAATCAATATTTCTTCTTCTTTTGCGTAGTACTAACAGGCCTCACGCCATTGTTGTTAAACTGATATTCCATCAGTTCACATGGTATTAGACAGGTTTTTCTGATTCGTCCTTTCTTTTTCTCACAATCTTCTTTTTCCTCTCTCTTTTTCTTGATTTTCTTTTATACACACAAAAATTTTGTTCATGGCTACATCTTCATCCGTAGACGATTCTACACAAAATCCAGGATCTGTGTACTACATTCATCCTACTGATCATGCTAACCTCAAACTTGTTAGTAATGTTTTTGATGGAACCAGTTTTGGAGACTGGAAACATGCAATGATGATAGGTCTTATTGCTAAAAGTAAGGTATGTTTTGTAGATGGAACTTTAACTAAACCTTCAGAAACTGATTCTAATTACAAGGCATGGGAGAGATGTAATAATATTGTAATTGGCTGGTTAATAGCTTCTTTGGATCATTTAATGGAAAAGAGTGTAATGTACTACTCTTATGCCCATGAAATTTAGAGTGACCTTGAGGAGCGATTTGGCACCTCTACTTCTACTCAGATTTACTCACTTCATAAGGATTTGTCTAAACTTTCACAAGAGCCTAACATGAGTATTGCTGAGTATTTTACCAAAGTTATGTCTCTTTGGGATGAACTTGATAATCTTAATCCTTTACTGGTTTGTGAATGTAATGGTTGTTCTTGTGGTCTAACTAAGAAAGCTCTTAAGCTTCAACAAAATCAAAGGTTAATGAGTTTTTTAATGAAAGTGGATGAGCAATATAATCCTATCAAAACTAACATGCTTATGTATCCTGAGTTACCAAATGTTTAGCCTATCGTATGCTTCAACAGGAGCAACGCCACAAGGAAATCTCTAAAATGAGTGTTGTCCATAATGAATCCATGGCTTTTGCAGTTAATAAGAGGACCTATTATGATAAACACTCCACGCACAACAAGCATCATAAAACTACTTCTTCTGGTTTTTATGCCAAACCGTCTTATGGTTTTGATTTTAAGCGTTCTTCTCTGTTCTTTTGTGATCATTGTAAGCTTACTGGCCATAGTATTGATAGATGTTTTAAATTGCATGGATATCCCCTGGTTTCAAGCAGCAACGGTTTGCTAATTGTGTGCAACAAGAGGACTCAAAAACAGACAAAGAAAACAAAGAGAATCTTGGTCTTACTCTTGAGCAAATGAATACACTACTGAATTTCCTTAACAAACAACTAGATCATTCTTCTGATCCTTTCTTGGTTGATAACAGTGACCCCTCTCCTTCGGCACATCTTGCAGGTAAATTCTGCTTTTTCTCCAAACACACCTCATCTCGATGGATAGTTGATAGTGGTGCTACTGACCACATGTGCAACTCTCTAGATTTTTTCATTTCTACTCATAAAGTCTCTACTCCTACACATAGTATCACTATACCTAATGGCAGGAAAGTGTTAGTTGAGTTTTATGGTGATGTACAATTTCTGGACAATATTGTTCTTAAATTTGTCTTATATGTGTCGGCCTTTCAATTCAACCTTTTATCTGTTCATAAATTGTGTAATGATCTTTGTGCTTCTGTTATTTTTTACTAATGATCAATGCTTCCTTCAGGGCCCATCAAAGACTAGCATTCTTGGTAGTCTCTCCAATGGACTCTATTATGCTGCTGGTCCATCTCTCACCTCACCAACTATCCCACGAAATTCCAATTGTGTTGTTGTACATCATACTCATCACATTTATAAAAATGTTGACCTAGCTAAGTTGTGGCATCTTAGACTAGGCCATTTACCTTTTTCTCAAATGAAAGTGTTATTCCCTGATATTGATGTAAATAAGATGCATGAATCTACTATATGTACTATAAGCCCAATTGCTAGACAAACTAGGAAGTCTTTTCCATCTAGTATTATCAAGACATCTAAGCCATTTCAATTAATACATATCGATGTTTGGGGACCTTAAAAATCTTTCACTCAAGATGGGTGTAGATTTTTCTTGACTATAGTTGATGATTTTACTCGGGCTACTTGGACATATTTGATGAAACATAACGCACAATGCATTTCTTTTTTGAAACATTTTTATGCCTACGTTGAGACACAATTTCATTGTCTTATCCAATTTATCCGAAGTGATAATGCGCGTGAATTATGTGACGGTGAAGCGCTCCAATTTTTTCTCACTAAAGGCATTCACCATCAACGATCGTGCGTTGACACTCAACAAAACGGGGTCGTCGAACGTAAACTTCGTCACCTTCTTGAAATTGCCCGTGCTATACATTTTCAATCCAACCTCCCTATTTGATTTTGGGGTGAATGCATTCAAACCGCAGTATATATCATCAACCGCATTCCTTTGTCTAGTATACAAAATATGTCTCCTTATGAGAAACTTTATAATGTAAAACCCAATACTTCCCATTTCAAGACTTTTCGTTGTTTATGCTTTGTTTCTACCCCCCAACAAGCTAGGTCTAAGTTCAATGCTAGAGCTCATGCATCTATCTTCATAGGTTATGTACATGGTCAAAAAGCCTACAAGACTGTCGAGAAAAGTGGCGATATAACACACACGCTTTCTCCCTTTGTGTTGTTAGATGAGCAAAAATAACCAATCCAATCAAACAAACAATAATAATCCCACAATCAAACACAATAAAGTAAAAATGCGAAAAGTAAAGCACACACGATATTTACGTGGAAAACCCAATGCGGGAAAAAACCACAGGACCGTAAGTGGTACCACACTCTTCCACTAATCACCAATAAAACTAAATGGGTACAACCAAAATCCTCTCTAGACAATACTAGAGGCAATATAAACACCAAACAACCCTAATACATCACTCAAAAGTGGTGAAATAACAATTAGGGTAAATTAGGGCAAAATACAAATTACCCACTTACAGTGCACAAAATTACAATCCAACCGTTGAATATGTAGGTTGGGTAGGCAGGAACACCGTGTCAAAATTTGACGAAAATAGGAGTACGAATGGCCTTCGATCGGATCGACGCAAGATCACAGTACTGTACCTTAATTCTCTGCCGCGCACCTTCTGTTTTGTGCGTGAAGGTGTTTCTCAATTCCCCAATGTAATGATAACTGCTGCCTATTTTTTCCTTTTATAGCTTTTCCTTTTTTTTTTCTTTTTAGTATTATTATTAATACTATTATTAGCCCATAAGCCCATAATATTTAAAGCCCATAATTAAACTAATTGGGCTCTTCCTCCAAGTGGGAGGGAATAACCCAACAAAGACCTACACCCCAACTACAAACAAGATTACTATATCGATGGATGTACACTTTTAAGAACATCATTTTCCCTACCATTTCCACACGCCACTTCATTCTCCTTTCTCTCACTTTTAGCTTCCTGCTTCTACCCCATTACCTCCATATGATGATGCAGTAACCTTTCCTTCCCATACTACCTCTCCTTTACCTCCTTTTATTCCCTTACACCACCCCAGTTCTTCTTCTGATATCACTTCAGATACTAATATTTCTTCCTCTTCTTCTTTATCTCCACACACTCCTACATCTATTACTAATCCATCTTTAGTTGTTGATCTTTCCCAACCTCCTGTTCATCAGTCTATTGCTCCTTTGCCATTTATTCCTCGCAAATCTACTCACCCTTCCAAACCTCCTATTCACCTCAACCATTTTGTTTGTTCTAATGTTCATTGGTGTAATGTGGTTCATTTTGATTCTTTCTCCTCCGCACAATAGCAACTGTTAGTTTCTCAGCTTCCTTGGAAGGAACCTTCCTCTTATAAACAAGCTCTTTTGGATCCTCTTTGGGTTCAAGCTATGAATAGTGACCTTAAGGCTCTTCAAGACAACAATACATGGGAGTTAGTTCCTCTTCCTCTTGGTAAGAAAACCATTGGGTGTAAATGGGTTTACAAAGTAAAGCTCAAGTCCGACGGCACTTTAGAACATTACAAGGCTCGTTTGGTAGCCAAAGGTTATACCCAAGAGTATGGGGTTGATGTTTTGGAGACTTTTTCTCCGGTTGTTCGCATGACCACGGTCCGTTGCATCATTGCTATTGCGACTTCTAGGCATTGGCTGTTGCATCAATTAGACATCAATAATAACTTTTTACATGGTGACTTACAAGAAGATGTTTATATGAAACCACCTCCTGGCTTAGTTCATCCTTCTACTATGGTTTGTAAGTTGAAGAAGTCTCTTTATGATCTTAAATAAGCATCCCGCCAATGGTTCTCCAAGCTTTCTCATGAGCTCATTTCTCAAGGGTTTATACAGTCTAAGCTTAACTATTCACTGTTTACTCATAAAACTTCCACCTCCATTACTATCGTGGCCATTTACATCGATGATATACTCATTACCAGTGATAATGCACAACTCATTTCTCAATTTGAAGCTCATCTACATGCTACATTTAGTATCAAAGATCTCGGTCCTCTTCATTTTTTTCTGGGTATTGAAACTTCTTATTGTGCTCTAGGGATTATTTTGACTCAATACAAGTTTACTCATGAACTCCTACGTGATGCTGCATTCACTGACATCAAGCCTCATGTTATTCCTTTACCGTTAAACATCACAATGTTCTATCATGATTTGCCACTATGACCCGATCCTACTCTTTACCGCAGTCTCATGGGGAAGCTCAATTTTTTGACCAATACTCGACCCGATCTTTCATATAGTATGCAGTCTCTTAGTCAACATATGCAAAAACTCCAAGAGTGTCATCTCAAGCTCTCAAGCATACACTGGGTTATTTGTCTTATACACTCGGTCAAGGTATACTACTTACTGCCTCTGATTCTCTCACTCTTAAGGCGTATTCTGATTCTGATTTGGCTGCCTGCCCTGCTACCCGACGCTCCATATCCGATTTCGTTCTCCTTCTTGGTCAATCACCCATAAGCTGGAAATCCAAGAAACAGGCCACTGTCTCTAAATCTTCTTCCGAAGCCGCATATCGTTCTATGGCTAATGCATCTGTTGAGGACGTTTGGGTAATCCGCTTGTTAGAAGAACTTGGTTTAAATAATCTAAAGCCTGTCACTCTCCATTGTGACAGTATGTCGGCTCTTCATATTGCTCACAATTCGGTATTTCATGAGCGCACGAAACATATTGACGTGGATCGCCACTTCATTCGGGACAAAGTGATGGAAGGTCACTTGCAACTTACGTATCTACCTTCACAATCTCAATTAGCCGATGTGTTCGTTTCAAACCTTCATCCAAACTTGACATGCACACTCCTCCCAAGTTTGAGGGGGTGATAAATATATTGTTTGAGGCTATATCATGCACATTTTGATATTATTCTCTCACATTGCTGTTACCAAGTTGTTATAAGTTTGTTATGGACATTTGTCCTTTTTCCTTTTCTTGAATCTTGTATATAGTGACAACACATTTGTATAAATAGGACCATAAAACTATACTGCTATTCATTCATTAATAATAAAATTAGTCTTCTTCTTTTGCGTAGTACTAACAAGTCTCACGCCATTGTTGTTAAACTGATATTTCATCAGTTCACAGATATCAAAATTTTCCAACTTTGAATTAGATGTGAATTGTGTAAGTTTGAGAGAAATATAATGGACGTATTTGGGTACTATTACCCTAAATTTAAACTTTTTAAAATAAAAACAGCAAAAATGTGCAATATTATAAATACTTGATTTGATTTTGGGTCTTTGAGGTTCAAAGACAAAGTGCGTTCCCAACTCTCACAAGATGTTATGCTGTCATTTGATAGTAGTGATTAGTGAACAATTTTAGATCCGCCCCGGACTTCTTATGATTATCATTTTCTTTTTAAAGATTATATTCAATCGAATGTCCAATTTAATAATGCATCAATTGTACATGTGGTAGTAAGAGAAAAAGTGATAACGTAATGACAATGTTCAATGGGTCGGATGAAGGTCGGGTCGGGCTTAAGTAACTATGGGCTGGGTCGGATAGGAGCCATTTATAATTATAAAGACGGCTCTCAAGAGCCCAGTCCACTTTCCTTTTTCTAGTACATATCTTAATTTAAAAAAACTGTTATTTTTTGTACAAAAACTGCTATTTTAAAAATAAATAAACTGTTGTTTTAAAAAAACAACTGTAGAAAACTGCTCTATTTTTGATGTCAAAATAATATATTTGGGATTATAACATAATATATTTGGGGTTAAAACAGAATATGTTTGGGTTTATAACGTAATATATTTAGGGTTATAACTCAATATATTTGGAATTAAAACCTTATATATCTATGATTTTATAACATAATATATTTGCTTGTATATTATAATATCAATTTTGGAGTATTAAATTTAAAATATATATTGTTATAATCCAAAATTTATTAACCTCAATTATATATTTTGTTATAACCCCAACTGTATTATGTTATAACTCCAAATATACTATAGTTATAACCTCGAATATATTATGTTATAATTACAAATATATTATGTTATAACTTCTAATATATTATGTTATAACCACAATTGTTGTTATCAATTTTCCCAAACAGTAGACATTGTTGTCTTCTTCAACATCACTATTTACACCATAGATGAAAACATAATTTTAAAAAAAATCAGAATATTGTATATCCAACTAATATATAACACAATTAACCCAAAAAAAGAAAATGAAAGCTTTAAAAACGAAAATGATGAAGTATAGATACATAACTTTGATGGTTTTTTAAATGTTGAAGAAGATAAGCAGAGAATAAACAACAATGGAATTTGAGAAGGAAAATGGAGATTGAAAACCACAAATGAAGTTTGAGAGAGGAACATGAGTAAATTTGTTAGGAAAGAGAATAAAGAAAACTGAAAATGAAAGTTAAAAAGCATCATTATTTAAAGTTTAGTTATTTGTTTTTTTAAATTACACTGGGTTGGCCCAACCTTGAGACGTCTTTTGTAAAGACGGTCTCAAGTAAGAATTTGTGAAAATTATTTGTCCCCACTTATCAATTTGGAACCATAAACTATCATTTATAATAATTAAATTGAAAAAATATGGAGTAATAATTTGATTAACAGTCATTTATAATATTTAAATTATGCGTACTTATATTATTTACAAATGCCCATTTTTGGCCCTTATTGAGTCTTGTTATAACCTGCTTCATTCTAATTATAATATAGCCCGTTTTCTGCCCGACCCATTTTGGCCCAGCTCTTACAAAGTCCTTTTAAATACGGGTTGGATAAGAGCTCAAAATGGGGGCCAGGCCCATTAAACACCCCTACACGTAAGGAAAAAAGTTTCCAAATAAGAAAATGAGTCATTTATGGCGAATATGTCAAAACAAATGTTCTCTCACATCGTTTGGAAAACAAATAGCAACTTTGCAAGTCTAATGCTTCTTACTAAAGACACAAGGAAGAAGAGCAAAATATCAAAATACATTTGGTCCTATTTTTTGGAGAACAAAATGAAAATCAAATCTCCTCTTATAAAAAGAAGAGAAATTATCATTGGTGCCCCTGAGGTATGCGTTATTCTCAATGGTGGATAAACTTAATTTTTTTTTCCAATGGCACCCCTGAGGTTTAGTGGTAATTACAACCGTGACCTTTTTAAGTATTTTCCGTTAAAATTCCGTTAAGTTTCGAAATTAACCTAACTAGGGTTAGTTTCTTCTTCTTCTCCTTCTTCTCTTCTTCTCCTTCTTCACTCCTTCCATGGTTGTCTTCCATGGTTGCCATTTACTCTTTCACTCTCCTTCTTCACTCCTTCCATGGTCCTTTCCTGATTTTATTTTCCATTCCCATTTACTCTTTCACTCTTTTCCACTATCTTTCCTCTTTCAATTTCCCATCTCCTTATTCACCCTCTCAATCCAATCAAATCTTCCATTTTCTTCAATTTTAACAATTACCCACTTCAATTCTTCCATTTTCAAATCTTCCATTTTCTTCAATTTTAACAATTACCCACAAGGAAAACTTATTACAATTATATATTCTATATAATTTTAACAACAAAAATAAATTTTGAAGAAGTCTATTATAATTTGAAATGGGTAAAAACAAAATTTTAAAAAGACAAAAAAAACATGAAAATTTTAGTATTTTCTGTAAAACACCCAAGAACTAGAAATGTGAAAAAAATAGATTAAAATCAAAGAAGTCTATTTATAATTTGAAATGGGTAAAATCAAAGAATTTAGTATTTAGATTAATATTTGAAAATACCCAAGAACCAGAAAAGTGAAAAAAATAGATTAAAACAGAAAATTTTGAAACTTTACCTTAAACTAGTGAATAATCTTGTTGTTCTTCAATGAAAAATTGAAGTGGGTAATTGTTAAAATTGAAGAAAATGGAAGATTTGATTAGATTGAGAGGGTGAAAAAGGAGATGGGAAATTGAAAGAGGAAAGATAGTGGAAAAGAGTGAAAGAGTAAATGGGAATGGAAAATAAAATCAGGAAAGGAGCATGGAAGGAGTGAAGAAGGAGAGTGAAAGAGTAAATGGCAGCCATGGAAGACAACCATGGAAGGAGTGAAGAAGGAGAAGAAGAGAAGAAGGAGAAGAAGAAGAAACTAACCCTAGTTAGGTTAATTTCGAAACTTAACGGAATTTTAACGGAAAATACTTAAAAAGGTCACGGATGTAATTACCACTAAACCTCAGGGGTGCCATTGGAAAAAAAAATTAAGTTTATCCACCATTGAGCATAACGCATACCTCAGGAGCACTAATGATAATTTCCCTAAAAAGAATGAATCTCGTATACTATTTGAGAAATAATGTGAAAGTTAAATACTTGCTTATAAGGAGCTCAACTAATTTTTACTCACTTATAAAAGAAGGGTGAAAATGAAAGGCTGGTGAAATAAATTTTGTCTTAAGCACTTCAACATGTTACCAAAATATAAGAGATTTTCTAATGTATTCATTGATTTATATAATTAATTAATGTCAATTTCATGGGTAACTTTGTTAATTTATAAGTTCTCTACAATGTTGTAATACTAGAAATTAGTTTTTAAATATTCATCACTGATAAATTAGATTAGTTATTTATGAAATTATTCAATAACTTAATAATAATTTGATAAATAAAATTAATCATAAAATTTCTGAAGGTTCGACTTGTTTTCAATTAAAAATGAATTTGGATTTATAACAATTCAAACTGGTTCGATTTTACAAAAGTTCAACTAAAATCAATTTGACCTATTTGAGTTTTAGCAGGATCGAGTTTGATTATTGGATGCATAGTTTAGGTTGAATATGACCCAGTTCAGTCATTTTACAGTTGGGTAATCTCATTTAATAGTTATATATCAGTTATAGATATCGATTGCATTTTGGATTCCCATTTCTAATTTTTAGTTATCAACCGGTTAGGGTTTAACTTCAGCTAGGATAATGTTGGTTCAATAATCCCAAAAATAACATATTTTTGAAATGGATAACTTTCGATTTCGGTTTGGATTTTTGGGTTACATTTGAACAGCTCTCGGGCTGTTCATTTAAGAGCCAAAAAATTTAATAAATCTCACTTATGAATTAAATATTAAAAACATAATATTTTGAGCAACACATTTAAATGTTCATATAATCTATGTCAATACTTTACTAATATTTAGTGATGATTCATTAGCTTGATAATGATTACTTGTTTGATAATTACTGAGTTTGGATTTTTGTACTTTGTATTGATAATTATTTAGTCCAGGTTACTAGGTAGTGCTAACCTATAAAAAGTTTTGTTATATTTTGTTGGTTTTTCTTTTTTAATTAAATAAATGAAAAAATGAGTACTTTATTTAACAAAAAGTATTATCATCATCCTACCCGGTGTATCCCGCTCATAGATTAATATGGGCAGGGTCTAGAAAGGAAAGAATGTCGATAATTCATAACCATAAAGAAGAACGTTATCATATCCTACCCGTGTATCTTTAATTTTGGTAACAATAATAGCATTGGAAGTAGTATTATTTTATGAGGCTGTGTTTGGTTTTCGATAAGTTTCCTCAATGTTTTTGGCCTTGAAGATGCTCTTAATAGCACGTTTCTTTACATCAAACAGTACCTAAGGAGAAGATGAACCCCGCCTTCAACATTAGACCCATGTTCACACCACAAAAACAATACAATAACAAAGATGCACTTCTGTATAGGCAAGATTAAAAGGAGTTGCGTGTATTAGTCTGGTAATAATAAAGATGTTGCAAAGCCGTCTTAAAAAAAATTAATAGTAGAACAAATTGAATATTTGTCTATTTAATTTGGTGTCAATGAGTGAAGGGATTTAAATATGAAATAATAAAGAAACTCTTTGAGACTTTGACTATTACACATTACACAATCCATAAAATAATATTTTGCTTACCTCTTTTCCAAGTCTGTTTCATGGTTTATTTTAATATTCTTATCAAACGTACAATCTACATACACGACGTCAATAGTACAAAAATTCAACTTTAAGAACACGATCTCCTCATAATGAATTTTAATTATCAACTTAATTTTTAGCCTTGCGGAGGGTGATTTTCTATAATATAACGTTAGTCTTGTCCGGGGTAGTTTCTCGGAAAATCCCTCCTACGCTCAAGTCAAATCGGGAAACATAAAGTAATAAATATATGATAATTAATGAATGCAAGATTAACGAATTATAGAATGAATTCAAATCAATCAGAGGATATTTGATTAAGTATAGATGCAAGTAAGAAGATGATGTATTTTTATGGAGTAACGGTAGGAATATCAAAGCTTAGCGCCTAAATGAATGAAGTAAAACGTATTTATAATGTTAGAATGGGGGTTATATGGTGAATTAATGTGGAAATCAAGGACATGATGGGTAATAGTGGTAGGTTACGGTAAGTAGTGGGTAGTTATTCTAGGAAGTTATTGGACCAAGGTGGACAGTTTATGGTTTGACTAAATAAAGTACGAGTTTATTATTGACCCCGTAACATTAGCCCTACGCATGAAGAGTGATAGAGGTGGGAGTTTTATGTAGTGACGACATCAGTCTTTATGCATAAAAAATCATACCTATGATGCAGACCAATTAAATGTTCGGAAGAAACCATGCAATAAGGTCCGAATAAAATAAACTTTGAATTCTTGCCTCGATGAGCTCATGCTTGGTTGAAGCCCCATGATTACTAAATATTTGGCCATTGGGCCACTTTTGATGATTCGGCCTTGGAGCCTAATATGATGATTCGGCTTTTGAGTTCGATATGATGATTTGGCATTTGAGCCTAATATGATGATTTGGCATTTGAGGTTGATATGATGCTATGGCCCAACAGTCAATCACCTGGGACTTAGATTATGACTCATACTAGATGAATGCTTCGAAAGCATTGATGAATATTCGGATTGGACATAAGTCCGCATTTAATGAATATTTAGATCGGACATAAGTCCGCATTTAATGAATATTTGGATCGGACATAGGTCCGCATTGCCCAGGCGTCATTCACAGGGGACTTAGTTAAGGAATCAAACTAAGTGAATCCTTCGAATTTATTAATGAATATACTGATCGGACATAAGTCCACTTAATAAGTGATAGAGTTATCAAGCTAGGTTATACTCGTTATGAATATTTTGACAAATAACGTCCAAAATCGCTCGTTTTGGGGCTAAATAAGAGTTTGAGTTATCAAGCAAGGTGACATTCACAAGGATCCCACTTTCAAACAAGGTGAAAGTTTGATAATTAAGATGAATACTAAGAACATATCGCCCAAAATCAATCATTTTAGGACTTAAATAATAATATGACTTTCAAACTAAGTGAAAACTTAGATGATTCAATGAGATGATAAAGAAAGTCCGCGTTTCGGGACTTCAATAATAATTATGACTTTCATATTAGGTGAAAGCTTAGATGACTTTATAATATTCCCTCCGAATCAGTTTAGATGTCCCATTCGGGATTTCACGAATTTTAAAGGTTGAGTGGGGTCCATTAAAAAGATGATAGTTGGGTATTTTAATTGATTAAATTAATTGTAAAAGGTGGTAGTTGGGTATTGGGAATTGGAAAAGTGGAGTATAGGTGGTAGTTGGGTATTAGGAGTAGTAAAAGTGGGGTAAAGGTGGTAGTTGGGTATTAGAAGTAGTAAAAGTGGGGGCATTTAGGTAAAAAAAAGGATAGACAAAAAAGGAAATGGGACGATTGGTATAGTTTTGCCAAATAAGGAAATTGGACATCTAAACTGATTCGGAGGGAGTATGAATAATAACGTCCAATTTTGGGACTTGAATGATAACATGACTTTCAAACTAGGTGAAAGCTCGGATGACTTTATACGTTCATCGTTGAAAACCACATAAGCAAGACTCAATATAATAAGATTAATAATGGTGAAGTACTGAATTCGCACGTAAATATAATAAACGATTCGCTTAGATGTGCCAATATCATAGTTCATCACGTTTCACATTGACCCATAATACAACAAATACGATACACCCAATATACGTTGATGAATCAAAGCAAGAATAATCATATGATGATCATCAGATTGATACAATATGTTCTTCTCTTGGCAATACTAGTCAAAGATTGCATCCTTTATGTAGCATTTCATTAGAAGGAGATTGTCATAATTTGCTCCATGTATCGAGTCACCTAAGATGGTTCTTTCACAGGTGGATGGTTTGAACTATTATCAGATCATACCCGAATCCAGCCAATACAGCCAATGTAGGTTGTTTTCCGCGGATCCGATGTAGAGAGTTTGAACCATTGTCAGATCATACCCGGATACAGCCATTACATTGAATGTTGGTAGTTTTCTAGGGATCCGATGTAGATAGTTTGAACCACTGCCAGATCGTATCCGGATCAAACCATTACAGTCGTCACTGTAGGCATATTTCGGGGATCCGATGTAGATAGTTTGAACCATTATCAAATCATACCCGGATCCAGCCAATACATTGAATTGGGCAAAATTTGGACTTATTTTATTTAGATTAAAACCACTTAGTTGAAGCTAGTTTGGAAACGTTCTACGGGTCATCTAATCCTTTAGATAGTGCATCAAACCGAACTTTAACAATGGGATTGAATTTTTTAGTCAGTTGAAGTTGGTTTAGAAACATTCTACGGATCTAATAACTCTTTAGAAAGTGCATTAAACAGAACTCAACATTTAAGGTTACTAGGATCCGACTTATATATCCTTGAATAGAGGTGTTCATTCGGGTGATCGGGTCGGTTTCGAACGGGCGTCATTCGGTTCAAGTGTAATTCGGATCGGTTATTTTTTGGTTGCTTGTTGCGGCGAGTGACACTCGGGTCGGGTCGATTAGTCATGGTTCGGTTGTTGATCGGTTATTCAATTTATCGGGTTCACATCAGTTCGATGTCGGTTGAAGTTCAGGTCGAGTGTTAATCAATGGTGGGTTGTCATCGGTTAATAATTGGTTCGGTTTTGTCGGGTACAGATCGAGTTCAGATTTTTTTTAAAAACAAAATTCGGCTACGTATTACTAATTAATATTATATAGTTCTATCAATTAGTGATTATTATTACTGTTACTTTTACTAGTTTGACCAGAAATTAATATTATGAAGTTTTTATCAATTTTCATCTAATACGATTAAAAAATAAAAATAGTTAAATACACATTGACCATTGATTATTAATTGGAAATATATGAAATCATGTATTTATAAAATTTAATTTTTTAAAATATCTATCACTTTATTAGATTAACTAATAAGAAGATTGAATACAAGTATATCATACTTCTATGTTAAAAATTGGTTCGGGTTTGAAGCAATTCGATCTAAAATTCTTCCGGGTTAAGTCGAATCGAGTTCGGTTTTGAGCATGATTCGGGTCAGATATGACTCGGGTCGGTCCTTTTTAGGTTCGGGTAATCTCGGTTAACGGTTTTGTGTCGGTTACAAAAATCGGTTACAGTTTGGGTTCAACTTTCCCATTTTAGGTTGTCAACCGGTTCGGGTACAACATCAGTTCGAGTAATGTCGGTTCGATAAACCTAAAAAAGAAACACATTTCGAATCGATTTACTTTCGGTTTCGATTTGGGTTTTCGGGTCGGGTCACTTTTAAACAGCTCTATCCTTGAATAATGACAAAGACTTGGAATAATCTGGCCCAAAATTCTCAATATTGAGTCAGCAAGCTATGTGATACTTGAATGAATGACTACTTATTTGAGATGGGCATAAGGCATAAATTAACCACTCAAATAAAAGGTCCAATACCATATAGGAAGTTACAACTAATTATCGAAAAATTGAAAAAAATGAGATGATTACCAAACTTAAGTAATAAAATAAGATTCAACTAAACTTTTATCCCAAAATAAGCGTCTTTGTCTCCTAACCTAGCCTCGGTATAACACGCTGTTAGTAACAGCGAGAGATGAAATTGTGGTAGTTTTGTATAATCGCTGTTAATAACAGCGAGTTATATGTTGACTGGTCAACTATATACTCGCTGTTACTAACAGCGAGTTGACCTGTTGACTTTTTCATCTCTTCAAACTAGCCGTTGTAAAGTAAAAACTAGCCGTTGTTATTATGTTCTATAAATAACTCTCATTTTCCTACTTCATTTGATTAAAACTCCATCATTCTTGTTCATATAAATCGGTTTTGAAGGTAATATATTATGTTAGTGTTATTTTCGATTTATATGTACCAATAATGTACCAATGAAGTTGAGAGTAATAAAGATTGGAGCGACATCGATCCTGGCCGTGAATATGTTGCTTGTCCATTCTACTTGGATGAAGGAGTCGGTTGCGGCTACTTTAGGTGGATTGCTCCGGAGGGTACAAAATGGCAGAGAGACATAATAATACGACTTGAAAAGGAAAAACAAGAGCTCAAAGATGAGATATTCAATCTCAAGAGACAAATAGATGATATAACAAATAGGAAAGAAGAGACTGAAAAATTTATGAAAAAGTTCACGAAGTAAGCTTAGTTATCGGTGTTTAAGTTATTCAGCAAACTATGTATTTTTATATGAAATGGTTGAATTTGAATGAAATTGTGTTGAAAGGTTTTAGAAGCATTCTTAATTCATGGCGTAATGATTCAGTATTTCATTCATAATATACGATAAACTAATGCTACAATAAATATATATACATCTACATATATATTACAAGCTACTAACAAAAGTCCCAATATGTTCAAATGTTGATTACATAGACAATATGCTAACACTAATCCTCTTCCCGGACATTCTCTAGCTGTGCTGGTCTACGACGCCTCCTGCGATAGTAAGAATGAGTCGCATGAAACTCGGGTAGGGGAGGTGACTGGTATTGGGATGATCCAGCACCTTGTGAGGATCCAGCGCCATAGTCGGGGCACGTCAAATCTACCTCCTCTAGATGAATGTTGGTATGAGGTGGAGATGACCCTTGAGCGTCCATAGTGGTGTCAGGCTCCTCGACTACTGGAATAAAGTGTTGAAATTGTGTTCCTAGTAGTATTCCTTGGGCAATCTCCCGTACGGGCTCCTCATGGCTGGAGCTGATGACAGATGCGACGCCCTGTGCCTGCATTCGATTTATATTAGTCAAATACGTAGTGTGTATACTTTAAGGTAAGCACATCAACATCTAAAAATACTTACAAACTGTGTCATCGTTGGTGCTGCTGGAGCGTATTGGGAAGCTGCAATGATACCTCGTGGTGTCATCCATCAACGAGTGATGGAGAGGAACCACGGCATGTAATCCTCCGTAGTGGTTGCCCTTGCGCCATCGATAGGCGCACCTTGGACCAGCAGATCTAATCTATGATCCCACCTAGCGATGTGACGACCATTGATATCTATCCAATTCTTGGGTTCCTGACCTTTGCGTGAGCTGTGATGGAGCTCGGCCTCTGTATCACAAGGCGGCGGGATGCCCTGTACCATACCAAACTGGCGTTGAAACTATGTTTTAACCCTTTTATGATAAGGTCTTTCTAATTTACCTCCACAACTTCTGGGCATAGGAACTATATAGTCACTAATATGGTTTAGGAGATTCGGCTTCTGGGCGTATAACTCGACCATACTAACAACTCCCTAATTGATGCTCATGACCTCCAGTTTATGTTAAAACAAGAAAGAATCATATAAGATGGGCATGGTTCATCATCCTAAGGACGGGCTAGGCCTCAAAGGAATCCTAATAAAGTTAGCTTTTGGGCCACTCATTACTAGTATGAATTCATACTTCCCAAGCATTCAAACAATCAAGCAACATAAATTGTCCATGGATGGAGATCGAAATGGGCTTTCGATTCCTTACCATGGAACTCACATATTCTTTCATGTACATATTTATGTTCAACCCATTACCCCATAAGCAAATTAATTGGCTAACTACATCCCCAAACTCTAGAAAGAAGACTACTCACTCATGTTTATTATTAACATAAGCACATAAAATATCATCATATTCCTAGGGCGAACAACAACAAAGAAGAAAATTAAGTTAAGAATACTTACTTCCCTCAACTAAGGAGGGGGATGACAGTCACACAAATGAACAAGATCTTTCAATATTCAAACCCAAGGAATATTTCAAACCAAATGCTAAATTAAACCCACAATTTCTGGAAAATGTTTGATGAATTACCAAAGGAAGATTACTACAATCTACTAGTGTTCAACTACAATATTACAATCCAAGTGCTTGATTAAAGTACCAAAGGAAAGTGTTTTAATGGATAACTACTACAAGTTTCTGGACTGAAGAAGTGTTTAAACATACAAATACATAGATAAGCTTAGAAAGAAGAGAGAACTTGGCTTGGTTCAGCTATTGGGGCTGAATGGGTATGTCTTCTCCATCAGAAAATTAGAGTATAAATAGCCAAAAGTATGAGCTTCCCACTTGCATTCACCATCATTGCCTAGGTAGTCAAACAGGCAACCCTCTTCATCATGGGGAGCAGATGCACAGGAAAGGGAAGGCTGAAGCACGCAAGAAGAAGGAGTGGTGGAAGTAAGAGGCAAAAAGTTCACGGACAAAAAAATGAACAGTAGCTGTCAGATGCAAACCAGTCGACCCGACTGGCACCAGTCGACTGGTTCTGTACTAGGCACTTTTGACTTAGAAAATTTTCTAAGTGTTGGATCCTTGAAATTTTGCACAGCTACGGGGTCGACCCCAGTCGACCATGCTCGACTTCTTCTTGAATTTTCACCAAGATTTATCGCTTTTAATCCGAAGGTTCGGGTTTTGAATCCCGAGGTCCGATAAGCGCCCGATCACCTTAAAACCTCCTCGAAATTGGCTAAAAACTCCTGAAATTAATGAAACCACTACACCACAAGCGTAAATCATAAAATTTGACAATTAAAGGCCTAAGTTAAGTAAGATATGCACAACAAAAAATAAGAATCAATTAAAAATAGGTGCAAAACACGCGTGATAAGCGCGTGTATCAAATAGCAAAAAGAGGAGAGCTCTAGAATAATTTTAGCTTAACCTATTGTAGATTATTTTTGTTTCTAGCTTTCTATTTTGTTTTTCATTAGTCTTAAGAACCTTAGATTTTATCTTTTAGCATTTCAATTAATTTGTAATCAAAGTTATTTTCCCTTTTTTTTATTCCTTCAAGTATCTTCTTTATTGTCTCACTATTTTTGGGTTTATATTTATTCCAACCTCCATTGTTGATGAAAGTTCAAGCTATTGTAATTTCTGCGTTTTTTATATTTGATTACCAATCACTCCCAAACTTTATAGGTATAATTCTTCTTGCTTTAATTATATTTTTCCTTTTTTAATTTGCAATTTCATAATGGTTTGTGATATGTTCACCATTGTTGAGTTATACTATGTTTTTGCTTAATTTCAGTAGCTTGATCATCATGTTAGCATTTGTAATTATTGTTATTGATAGTATGAGTAGTTAGTAGTCTTTTAGGGTTGGGAGTTGACTCAACCTTTGCTTATGGGCTAATTTGGTAGTTAATGGTTAATGTTAGATTGATTTTGAACCCCAGAAGTGGGTTACTCTGTTTACTGTGTTGAGGTCATTCGGATCGCCTTCCAAACACAAACGAGAGATGGGTTTCTGTGAGATTTGACCTTCTCTATATTATTAGAGTTGAGGGTAAGGGATCAACGAGAGTTGGACCCTGCGCTCACCCCACTGACCAAGAGTTTTACCCTTCGCCTACGAGAGTAGGGAAGGATTGACGGGTTGTTGGATATTTGTTGCCCGTGGGTCTTATTCTCGCTCACAAGAGTAGGGGGGAATGAGATTTTCGAAGGCGATCTGAAACCTGATCCAAGATCGGATCACTCTTTGTATCTAAATCCACACCTCTACAATTAACCCGAAGTAGATCCTTAAAACGCCATGTAGAAAAAGTTAGAGAGTTTGAACGCAACAAGAGAGGGGGTGAATTGTTGTGTAGCCTTTAGGAGTATTTTTGCCCTGTTTCTTGCGGAATTTTACAATGATAAAATACTCAAAGCAATATAAAGAAACTCAAAAGAACACAAAGATTTAACGTGGAAACTTTCTTGGCCTTGTAAGAAAGAAAGCCACGACCTCTTGGGATTTCAACTTCTCTTATTAATCTTTATGTAATTTACAATTCTCTTACATAAGATTTTTCTCCTTCTCTTCTCTAGGCCTAATTCTCTATTTCTCCTTCTTAGTTCTCCTTCTCGTTTCTTTTCTCTCTTTTACATAAATTTCTCTAAATTCCCCCTTAGACTTCCCAAAGTCTAAGTTTACACACTCAAAAATACCATACAAAGAATTTCTCTAAGATAGGATGAAAACAATGAAAAGCATAAGGAAAAATTAAAATGAATTAATTGGCAATTAAGAACAATTATCTTTTTCCTCTTTCTTGAATTAGATCTCATGTAATTCTTGATGGGGCACTTGACAATATTAATGAATGTCTCTCCAAAATTGTGCCGGCTATAGAATTCTATTTTTATATACCCATAAGAATAATTTTATCCATAAACCCATGTTCCAAAACGTGGGAGTAGTGGGCATGAAACTTGGGGGTTACTCCAAGCAAACGGTTAGGTATTAGGTCAAAAACAAGAAGTCCTATTTTTGTGGAGATAAAATAGGATTTAAAATCTTATGCTCTCTTAAGTGGTTAGTTATTAATTGCCAATTAAAATCCTTATGCAAATCAGATTTTCATCCGTACAAGTCAAAAAGAAAAAAATAAAATTTATTTCCCTTGTTCTCCGTTGACTTATTTCTCTGACTGGTTGCGTTGGGAACACCGTGTTGTCTCCGTCTTGGACAGTCTTCGATTTTGACCGGTCTGGAACTGGTCCCTGTGACTTAAGTATTTGACGTAGACTTGTAATGTTCTTCCACAACCTTCTAAGGTGCTATCGACGATCTTTGATAATCGGATATATGACCTATAAAAACAATCTCAAAAATAATTTGTTTGTTTATAAAAGTTAATTCATCATCAAAACTCAAATGGGCCAACAAATTCCCCCTTTTTGATGATGACAAACTTTATAAACAAACTTAAGTAAAGTATAGAGTAAAGCACATAATTTGAACATGCTAGAGATTAACACAAGTCCAAACACATTTAGTAAATCAAATCATTACATATGATTTACTAAAACACTTAATCAAGCATATTACTCTAATAAATTAATTTTTAAAATTTGTCGAAAATCATGTGGTTAAACATGACTTAAGTTTTCAAAATTAAGTATAATTAAAAAAATTGTTAAACACAATAATTTAAGCAACATCAATAATGTGAAGTTGTAAGAATCTAATTAAAACATAAGTGATAAGCAACTAATCCAAATAGCCATATCAAATTAAAAACAGTAAATAAACCAAACCAACCCATGATCATAAACTAAGCATAACAAATAATAACATAATCCTTGATAATAAAATCCTTGATCATAAAAGCATAAACCATGTAAAATATTTTAGTAACAAACAGAGAACAAACACAAACAAACATAGACTAAGTTAAGCATAAGCATTCACAAGAATCGTCTTAAGTTTGTTGTCTTTCTTCCCCCTTTTGACATTAATCAAAAAGTAGGGGTTTATATCAAACCACAACTCTAAGGCAAGCGTTAGACAAATTAAGAAAGTAAGCAGCAAACTAAATGAGCAAATGCCAAAACATGAACCAAGAAATGCAAGCAATAAACATCATAGACCATATGAAATAGGGATTAAAGGATAGTAGCTTAGTTAGATAATTGCAAAGAAAACAGAATTCAAATTGTTTGTACCCCAGCTGGTACACAAAAAGAAAAACAAAGAAAATATTGTTTAGATAATACAATGACAACTGGTGAGGCCAACAAACTGTTAAAAATTATATAAGCAGAAGAAGGGATCAGGTGGCAGTCTCCTCATCAACATATTCTGTCTGCACTTCAACTGTGTCAAGCTTGGCACCAAGACGAGATTCCATCTGGTACAGCTGATCAGTAATGGATGTGAGTGAGACACGAACTTTACTTTGAAAGGCACAGAGTTGAGACTGTAAGTCAATGACTTTGGAGAGTAGAAGATCAAAGGCAGCAGGAGGGACAGAGGAAGCAGCATCAAAACCAGTTTGTGGTGATGAGATAGGTGAGGTAATGTGCGGTGGTGTTGTGTGAATGGGTGAAGGTGGTGGTGATACTAGTTTAGGTGAGGTAGGGATATTGAGAGGCTCAACTGAAGGCATAGAGGTAGCAATGTCATCCAAGTTTGCAAAATGTTTGTAGGCCAACCTTCGACTTTTTCTAGGCTCCTCATAGAAAGGCTTGGCAACCTCATCCTCTTCTAAATTCTCACTGGATGCTTCATCCTCCAGTTCACCTTTTTCTTCTCCTTTAGAACCTTACCCCTCAGTTTGTGCTTGCACCTCTTCCTCATTCACCTCTGCCTCATTAGGAGTGGCAGAGGGAACAGCGTCCTGATCTCTTTTCTCTTCTTCGTTCCTCTCCTCTTCTTCCACTTCTTTTTCTCCCTCAAATTTTTCTTCTTCCTTTTTCTCTTCTTCTTCCTGTTCATCGTCAGAACTCACTTCTTCTACTTCCTCAATGGCATGTTCTAGAATTCCTTTTTCATTTAATTGAAGGTGCAAGTTAGACAGGAACCTCTCACTGATTTTATTATTTGCGCTCATGGGGAATTCCAGTCCATCCAGAGGGACTCCAAACTTCTTAAAAATGCATGTTAACAACCCGCCATAACCTACCATCGTGTTCTTTTCGATACAATCAGCTAGATGAGAAACCATTAATGACGAAAAATTGATTTTGATATTGTTAGCCAAACAGTAAATGAGTGTAGCGTCGCGAAGATTCACTTCACTACGCTTGGAATTGCGTGGTAAGATAAATCTCCTGGCAATGTTGTATAAGAGTTTGTGGAGGGGAGACAAGGAGTTGTGACTGAATCGTTTTTAATCATTCCTTCCCAAGAATTTTAGAACGGTTTTTTCAGTAATCCCAGGAAAGACAATTTTGACCCCACATAGTATGTATCAAACCCAACTGCAGGAACCTCAAACCATTCTCCCAGCATTAAACTATTAAATTCAATTTTAATATCTTTAATAGTACTTGAACATACCCCATTATCAATTGAAAAATTCTGAATAATTCTCGCATAAGATGTGGATAGATTGAATTGCAAGAAAAATTACCCATTAATTCTTCCCAGCCCTGATTACTTAAAATTGCATGTAGTTGAGGGAAAGGAGTAGAATCGTACCAATACTTGTCTAACCCGAAACCTACTGACATCTCTTTTGCAACCTCTTCTGCACTATCGGGATCTACTACCTTGGCCCTTTTTGCCGGCTTGGATGACGAGCTTCCTTTGGTGGTAGTAAACGTTCTTTTGGTACTGGCATGCATGGGTTTGGTAGTTTTGGGTTTAGATGATGGTGTTGATGATTGAGGAATGTCAGATGAAGGATGGATGATTTGGAGTGGTTCAGGTTGAGCAAATTTGGGCGATTTGCCTTTAGTGTTTTTGTTTGATGAAGATTTGGGCGTTTTCATGGTGTAGAAAGGATGAAGATTAGGGATTTAGAAAGAGAAAAGTGAAATGTGAAGAGGGTAACTGGTTTAGTGCAATGAGTAGTACAAGTTGAAGTGAGTTATGAATGATGGATGTGACGTTAGAGAGTGGGGGTTTTAAATGTGTGAAGGGACGGTTTATGAAAGGTTTGCACTACTTCCATTTGACGGTTTTGCATGTATATTAGAAGGTGTAACGAGTAGTGATTAAGTCTTTAAGGATTGGTTCGTTGAATGTAGCGATTTAAGTGACTGATTTTCGAAACACCCCGATGATCCGTCTTACACTTCTTAAAATAAGTTGGTTCACCGAAATGAAATAAAACAAAATGCTAGAATTTGTGGAAAAATAAAATAAATTTTTGTGGTTTATGTTTATATGAAAAATAAATTTATAATATGAGACTAATATAATAATATAAAATAAATTATGCTACTAGGTCTATTCAGTTAAGCAAGCAATCAAGACAATATTTATGGCACCTACTTAAATAGATGCATACCTAAATCTCGCAATGATTGATTGTTCAATCTTGGTTGTTGTGGTTGATCTAACCCTTCCAATTTTCACGTTGTTTAGAGGAGGAATACTAGCATTAAACTTTAGTAAAGCTTGATCATACCTAGCTCCAACCTCATCTTTTCGAATTGTTCCCTTGAAAGCGGTTTAGTCATGATATCTGCAACTTGATCACTAGTATTGACATGTTTAACAATAATATTTTTATGCTCGACATTGTCCTTAAGAAAATGATGCCTAATATGAATATGTTTAACTCTAGAATGATGCACGGGATCTTTAGAAATGCAAATGGCACTTGTATTATCACAATAAATAGGAACACATTCAAGTTTGATACCGAAATCTCTTAGCTGTTGTTTTATCCATAGCATTTGGGAACAGCAAGCTGCTGCTGCCACATATTCAGCTTCTGCAGTGGATAAAGCTACTGTGTTCTGTTTCTTGAAACACCATGATACCAAGCAAGAGCCAAGAAACTGTGCCATTCCTGATGTACTTTTTCTATTCACAAGATCACCTGCATAATCTGCATCACTATACCCTTTCAAGTCATAGACATCACTTTTCGGATAGAATAGGGACAAGTCATTTGTTCCCTTTAAATACCTTAGAATTCTTTTTACTGTCGTATGGTGTGATTCTTTAGGATTTGATTGAAATCTAGCACACAAACCAACACTAAAAGAAATATCGGGCCTACTAGCAGTTAGATATAGTAGAGATCCTATCATGCCTCTATACATAGTTTGATCAACATTAATTCCTTTAGAGTCTTCATCTAATCTAATGTTAGTAGCCATAGGTGTGTGGTTTGTCTTAGCATTATCTAGTCCATATTTCTTTAGAAGTTCTTTTATATACTTTTGTTGATAAATAAAGATACCGTTAGCAGTTTGTTTAATTTGCAACCCAAGGAAGAAATTTAATTCTCCCATCATACTCATTTCAAATTCAGCACTCATTAGGTCAGCAAAATCTTTACATAACGATTCATTAGTGGCTCCAAAAATAATATCATCAACATAAATTTGAACGACTAAAATATCAGAACCTTTATTCTTAAAGAACAAGGTCTTGTCAGTTTTACCTCTTATGAACTTGTTTTCAATCAAAAATTTAGATAATCTCTCGTACCATTGCCTAGGAGCTTGTTTTAGCCCATAAAGAGCCTTATCAAGCTTGTAGACGTGATTCGGAGAAATTGGGTTTTCAAAGCCAGGCGGCTGTTCCACAAATACTTCTTCTTCTAAAAACCCATTTAAAAATGCACATTTCACATCCATTTGATATAATTTAAAATTCATAAAAGCAACAAATGAGATAAGAATTCTAATAGCTTCTAATCTAGCTACTGGAGCAAAAGTTTCAGTATAGTCAATACCTTCCTGTTGATTGTATCCTTTTACCACCAACCTTGCTTTGTTTCTGACTATTGTGCCATGCTCGTCTAGCTTGTTCCTAAATACCCATTTTAGCCCAATTATCTTTTTGTTCTTGGGTTTTGGTTCCATGTGCCACACTTTATTTCTTTCAAACTCATTTAATTCATCTTGCATTGCGACCACCCAATCTGAATCTTGAAGGGCTTCTTCATGATTCTTGGGTTCCAAAGTTGAGAGAAAAGCAAAGTGTGCACAAAAGTTTCTTATTTGGGACCTTGTTTGTATGCCTTTTCCCATATCGCTTAGAATCAAGTCTAGTGGATGTGACTTTTGTTGTTTCCACGGCTTTGGGACAAAGTCTCTTGTAGAGACAGATGTGGAGGTAGGCTCACTGACTTGGTTCTGATTTGGTTCAGCTTCAATTCTTTCTTCTTGAATTTCTCTAGGGATATCTGGATTAGGAACGTCAGGCTGTTCCAAATCTGCCTGTTGTTCCTGTTCTTGATTTGGTTCAGCATTCTGGACCTGTTGTTGTTCTTCTTGATCTTGCTCCTTTTGTTTGTTTTCATCATCGTCCAGATTAGCAAGACCTATCTTAAAATCTCCTGTTTCTTGTTCACTTGTCATAAAATTAGTTTCATCAAAGATAATGTGAACAGATTCCTCAACACACATAGATTTCTTATTGTAAACTCTATATGCTTTACTGTGAGATGAGTAGCCAAGAAATACTGCTTCATCACTTCTTTCATCGAATTTACCTATATTTCTTTTTCCATTTACATGCACGAAACATCGACATCCAAATACTCGAAAATATGAAATATTAGGTTTAATTCCTTTAAATAGTTCGTAGGGGGTTTTAGAAGTGATTGGTCTAATTAATACACGATTTAATATATAGCATGCAGTATTTACAGCTTCGGCCCAAAAATTTCTAGGTAGACCACTAGCTATTAACATGGTTCTAGCCATTTCCTCTAAAGTGCGATTTTTACGTTCCACCACACCATTTTGTTGTGGTGTTCTAGGTGCGGAAAAATTGTGACTTAAACCATGCTCATTACAATAGTCCATAAATCTTGAATTTTCAAATTCCTTACCATGATCCGATCTTATGTGGACAAGTTGATTGTTACTAGATTTTTGAAGTTTAGTGGCAAATGCAACAAATTCATCAAAAGCCTCATCTTTGCTAGATAAAAACAATGTCCATGTAAATCTACTGTAATCATCAACTATAACAAATACATATCGCTTACCGCTGCGACTTTGGATTCTCATTGGTCCACAAAGATCCATATGAATTAATTCAAGTGGCTTTGAGGTGGTCACGACATTTTTAGGTTTGAAGGACGACGTTACATGTTTTCCTTTGGCACAAGGATCACATACTTCATTCTTTTGAAATTTTAGGGACTGCAATCCTCTAACTAGGTCTTTAGATCGTAACGTATTAAGCAATGAAAAACTAGCATGACCTAATCGTTTATGCCAAAGAAGAGGGTCATCTTCTATAACGCTCAGACACGTTAGACTGGTTTTAGGAACAGTGTTCAGGTCCACCACATAGGTGTTCCCTTTTCTGATTCCTTCCAGTATGATGTCTCCTGTGTCGTTCCTAGAAATGATGCATCTTTCAGAAGTAAAGTTTACAGAGTTACCTTTGTCGCAAAATTGAGAGATACTTAAAAGATTGTGTTTTAAATTCCCGACTAAAAATACGTTATCTATTGCATGGGAACTTGACCTTCCTATCTTTCCTTTTGCAATTATTTCTCCTTTCATGTTGTCGCCAAAGATCACAGTTCCTCCATCATAGGCTTCTAGTGAGAGAAATTTTGATCTATCGCCTGTCATGTGCTTGGAACAGCCACTGTCGAGATACCATGAGTTGTTCCCCCTCACTAGAACCTGCAAAACGAACTTAGTTGTTAGAGGGTGGAACCCAGCCATCCTTGGGTTCCATGTCGATTATACATGAATCATATTTCTTAATCCAAACTCTATCGACATATATTTGGTTCGTTTTGTTGTGCTGTTCCTTTCTTAAACATTGATGTTTCAGGTGCCCCGTCTTGCCACAAAAGGAACAGACCTTGCTACTTGGGAGATCAACATAGACCTTCTTCTTTTTATTATACTTGTTATATCCTAAACCTTCAGTTCCTTTAGTTTTAGCGTCAAGAATCCATTTGGGAACCTCTTTGATTTTCCCTTTTCCTCTTGAATTTAATTCAAGCTTGAGTTGTTCATTTTTATTTTTAGCGGATTCTAGGTCTAGCTTCATTTTATTAAAATCAGTTTTAATCTCTTGAATGGACTCGGTCTTTAATTCTATTCCTAACAATTTATATTGATTTAATTTAATATTTAACATGATGTTTTCTTGTTTAACCTTTTCTATAGCTTCCTTTAACATCACGTTTTTATCAAGTAGATCAAAGAATCGAGTTTGCACATCGGACCTAAAAGAATTTAGGTAGGATATTTGGTCTTTACTAGCCTTAAGGTCTTTTTCTATTTAGAGACAGATGTCAGTTCTTTTTTCTAGATTATCTTGTGTCTCTAAGATCATTTTAATCAATTTATGTTTATCCAATTTGAATAGGTAATCAGGAAATGAATTAGAAGACAATACCTCTTTTCCTTTGGACTTCTCGTCATGTGTAGCCATGAGACAGAGATTGGTTGTTTCTTCTTCATCGGGAGCTTCGGTTTCGGCCTCGCTTTCGGATTCTCCCCATGCAGCTATCATGGCTTTGCGAAAATCAGCTTTGTTGAAGTTCCCTTTTACTGGTTGTCTTCCTGTTTCCCTTGCCTTCCCTTTACCCTTCTCGTTCTTCCATTGAGGGCATTCTTTGATGAAGTGTTCGGTACTTCCACATTTGTGGCATTCAAAGTTGGCTTTTGAATTTGTAGTTCCTATTTCTTTGAAGTTTCTTTGATTATCATATCTGTTGTTCCTGAAGAATTTCTTGAATTTTTGCACCAACATTGCTGCCTCTTCTTCATCACTTTCTGACTCTTCTTGATCATTCGCTGTCAGAGCCAGGCTTTTGTTCTTGAAACTGTCCGCTGTTCCCAGATGTAATTCATGAGTCATCAGGGAACCAGCTAACTCTTCCAGGTTGAATTTGGTGAAATCTTTAGATTCTTGAATGGCAGTGACCTTAGCTCTCCAGCGATCATCTTGAGGTAGGCTCCTTAGGATTTTTCGTACCTGTTCATCTGAGGGAATTAGCCTTCCAAGAGAGACAAGCTCATTTGTGATGTTAGTGAATCTAGTAAACATTTCTTGAATGCTTTCTCTAGGTTCCATAACAAATCTTTCATATCTTGACATGAGCAAGTCAATCTTGGAACGCTTTACTTCACTTGTTCCTTCATGGGTAACTTCCAGCAGATCCCAAATCTGTTTTGCTGTTTTGCAGCCCATAATTCGATTGTGTTCATTTGGACCAAGCCCACAGTGAAGTAATTTGATGGCAAGAGCATTCATCTCCATTTTCTGAAAATCTTCCTTCTCATATTCTGTTATCGGTTTGGGAACAGTCTCGTTATTGGAGTTGGTAGTGGTTAGCTCAAAATCTCCAACTTCGATGACTCTCCAAACTTGATAGTTCTCGGCTTTGATGAAGATTTCCATCCTATTCTTCCAATAAGTATAAAATTTTCCATCAAACATAGGTGGTCTCTGAGTAGAGTACCCTTCTTCCATGCGTTCATTCATTTTCAACATCTCTAATACACCAAGATACGGCTCTCAGGGTTTCCTGATCAAATGAGGAACAGGGCTCTGATACCAATTGTAGAAACAGTTAGAGAGTTTGAACGCAACAAGAGGGGGGGTGAATTGTTGTGTAGCCTTTAGGAGTATTTTTGCCCTGTTTCTTGCGGAATTTTACAATGATAAAATACTCAAAGCAATATAAAGAAACTCAAAAGAACACAAAGATTTAACGTGGAAACTTTCTTGGCCTTGTAAGAAAGAAAGCCACGACCTCTTGGGATTTCAACTTCTCTTATTAATCTTTATGTAATTTACAATTCTCTTACATAAGATTTTTCTCCTTCTCTTCTCTAGGCCTAATTCTCTATTTCTCCTTCTTAGTTCTCCTTCTCGTTTCTTTTCTCTCTTTTACATAAATTTCTCTAAATTCCCCCTTAGACTTCCCAAAGTCTAAGTTTACACACTCAAAAATACCATACAAAGAATTTCTCTAAGATAGGATGAAAACAATGAAAAGCATAAGGAAAAATTAAAATGAATTAATTGGCAATTAAGAACAATTATCTTTTTCCTCTTTCTTGAATTAGATCTCACGTAATTCTTAATGGGGCACTCGACAATATTAATGAATGTCTCTCCAAAATTGTGCCGGCTATAGAATTCTATTTTTATATACCCATAAGAATAATTTTAGCCATAAACCCATGTTCCAAAACGTGGGAGTAGTGGGCATGAAACTTGGGGTTTACTCCAAGCAAACGGTTAGGTATTAGGTCAAAAACAAGAAGTCCTATTTTTGTGGAGATAAAATAGGATTTAAAATCTTAAGTGGTTAGTTATTGATTGCCAATTAAAATCCTTATGCAAATCAGATTTTCATCCGTACAAGTCAAAAAGAAAAAAATAAAATTTATTTCCCTTATTCTCCGTTGACTTATTTCTCTGACTGGTTGCGTTGGGAACACCATGTTGTCTCCGTCTTGGACAGTCTTCGATTTTGACCAGTTTGGAATTGGTCCCTGTGACTTAAGTATTTGACGTAGACTTGTAATGTTCTTCCACAACCTTCTAAGGTGCTATCGACGATCTTTGATAATCGGATATATGACTTATAAAAACAATCTCAAAAATAATTTGTTTGTTTATAAAAGTTAATTCATCATCAAAACTCAAATGGGCCAACACGCCATATGAAGTCCATTGCAATAAGTCAGCCGTTACCCCAGTGCTTTCTTTCTTTATTATTTTTGTTAGTTACAATCATACTTTAAACCATCATCTACCCTATCATATGTTATCCCAACACCTAAAGAGGTCCTCAGTCTCGCATTCCACTTCTTGTGTTCGACCCGTTTGTGCTACAACACCGTACACTTGTAGTAAATCACACGTTGAGATAAATTTGTGTGAACAACCTCTCCGACGCTCAAGTCAGATCGAGAAACAAAAACTAATGAATATATGATAATTAATGAATGCAAGATTAACGGATTATAGGATGAGTTCAAATCAATCGTAGGATATTTGATTAAGTATAGATGCAAGTAAGAAGGTGGTTCTCTGATCCTGCCTTGTTCTATAAAAAGTATTGAAGTCTTGTAGGAGATAATCTTTGCTCGCTGATCCTGAATTTTCTTAATAGAGGTCACATGCCGTCTGGACTAAACCAAACTTTTGTTGCTCTCATTCCTAAGGTTCGGAAGCCTGTGGATATGAAAGATTTGCGACCTATAAGTCTTTGCAATGTATCCTACAAGCTTATCTCGAAGGTGCTCGCTAATCGCCTCAAAAAGATCCTCCCGACTATTATAGACGAAAGTCAGAGTGCTTTCGTGTCCGGTCGTTTTATCACGGACAACATTATCCTTTCTTCGGAGGTTTTCCATTTCATGCACCATAATCAAGCTAAGAAGAGAGGGTACATGGCCTTGAAGCTCGATATGAGCAAGGGTTACGACCGCGTCGATTGGGACTTCCTCGCCTCCGTTATGATTAAAATGGGATTTCCCTCGGCTTGGGTCGACAGGGTCATGGTTTGTGTATCGACTATTTCGTACTCCTTTCTCGTGAATGGGCAGCTCACTGATCCTCTTATCCCCCAGCGTGGCTTGCGGCAAGGGGATCCCCTATCCCCTTATCTCTTTCTAATATGTGCGGAGGGCTTTGGTAACCTTATAAGGAAAGCCCACGAGGATAGGATGATCCAGGGTATCAAGATCACTAGAAAAATATGAAGTCTTGTCGGGTCAGAAGATAAATTTTGATAAATGTGAACTTTCCTTTAGCAAGGGATTGGGTCGGCAACCTAGGGATAGTATTCAGTGGTTTCTTGGTATTAAAGAAGTTCAGCCGCATGATCGGTATTTGGGTTTGCCTACCATTTTCGAGAGATCAAAAAAGCTGTATTTCTCTGGGATCCGGGATCGTATATGGAAAAAACTCCATGAGGTGAAAGAAAAGCTTTAGTCTAGTGCCGGGAAGGAAGTCCTGATTAAGTCGATTATTCATTCTATCCCAAATTATGCCATGAGTTGCTTCAAGCTTCCCTCTTCTTTTTTTAAGGAAATTCAAAGCATTACGAGGAGTTTTTGGTGGGGCTCGCACTCCTCTAAAGGGATTGCTTGGAAGGCTTGGAAGTTCCTTTGTCGGCCTAAGGAGGAAGGGGGTTTGGGCTTCCGGGATTTAGAAGGCTTTAATGACGCCCTTCTTGCGAAACAAATGTGGCGTCTTCACTCCTTTCCGAACTCCCTTTTGGCTCGAACCTTCAAGTAGAAATATTACCCTGAGAGTACTATTTGGGAGGCGCGCCTTAGGAATAATCCGAGCTTTGTTTGGCGTAGTATCTAGGGCTCAAGACCTTTGTTGAATAAAAGTGTTCGTTGGAGGGTTGGGGATGGAAAGTCGATTCAAATCTGGACGGATGCTTGGTTAGGAGGTGAGGGGCAGGGGAAAATTATTACCCCGCCTTCTCCTTCTATGATTGATGTCAAAGTTCATGATCTTATTGATCCCACCCATAATAGGTGGAATCTTGATATGCTTCACAGTCTTTTCTTACCCTTTGATGTTGTTTGCATTTTGCAGGTTCCTCTTAGTGTGACCCCCAAGGAGGATGAACGTGTGTGGCATGGAAACAATGAAGGATCGTTCAGAGTTAAAGACGCGTACAGACTGTTTTGCTTGCTAGAGGATCGCGCTTCTAGCTCCAACGGTCCGGACCCGATGTGGAAAAAATTGTGGGCTCTGAACATCCCTCCCAAAGCTAAAAATTTTCTGTGGCGTGCGGTTTGGGATATTATCCCCCACAATGTGAACCTTTCTAAGAAGGGGATTTTGGATCATCCCAAGAGCCCTAGGTGCTCCAAGATTGAGTCCACGCTTCACGTTTTCCGGGACTGTACTTGGGCTCAAATTTTCTAGAAGCTTGCTCCTGTCTCCATTTTCAAAGCAAACGCTCCATCCATTAGATTTTGGTTCACGGAAGTCCTCGAGTCAAACTCCAAATTTGATGGTGAGCTCTTAGCTACTCTTTTGTGGCACGTGTGGTTCTCTAGGAATGAATTTTGCTTTGAAAATATCTCTTCTTCTCCAGAATTAAGCTTTAAGAGGGCCAAGGACGGATTAGCCGAGTACCAACGATGGAATTCTTCGGCTGGAAGACAGAAGGTGGTGCGCCTGAACACCAAATGGTGCAGACCGTGCACGAGTCTTATCAAACTCAACTTCGATGCTTCCCTTCATCAGCAGCGAGGTTGTTTTGGTATGAGTGTCGTTGCTCGCAATGATGCTGGGTGCATCCTTTTGACAGCCTCACGAACGGCGATGCGCGATGATACGATTGAGATGGCGGAATTATATGCAGCCGAATGGGCTGTCTTGTTGGCTTTGGATCAGTAGTGGCCAAATGTTGAGTTTGAAGGGGACGCTGCTCTTGTAGTTAATGCTGTTAATGGAGTCCAACGCCGGGGTCTTCATGCTCAAACTCTTGGTCAGAATATTCAAGCCCGTATGGGTGGTTTTGTGTCTTTTAGATTTGCCTTTTGTTATCGAGAATGTAATGAAATTTCTCATAGATAAGTCCAATGGGCCTCTAGGACCGTCTGTAACAATGTTTGGTTCAAGTCTAGTCCTCATTGGATTAGCGATCTTGTATTTTCGGACAGTTCTCCTTAACAAATTCGAGGTATTTTTCAAAAAAAAAAAAAAAAGAAGGTGGAGTATTTTTATGGAGTAACAGTAGGGAGATTAAAGCTTAGCGCCTAATACTACAAAAAAAAAAGCAATTTTTCGACTACCCAAAATAGTCGGTATAGAGCTATACCGACTAAATTTCGACTATTTAGGGTTAGTCGGCTCAGATTGGTCGAAAAATTGTATTAGTAGGTAAACAGTCGAAAATTTTCAACTAACTTGTTTATCGGTAATTAGTCGGAAATTTCCGACTACCCTTTTAGTCGGAAATTGGTTGGTAAGCACTATTTCAGGATCTATCCAAAACTGACAAAAAAATTTAAAAAAAAAAATTTCCGACCATTTTTCCAACTAGCAGATTTGTCGAAAAATAAAAAAAGAAAAAATATCCTGAGTCAATTTACCACGTCACACCCGCGTGGCGCCTAGGTCACGCCCACGTGGACACTTCAACATCAGCATGCACACCAATGTTATAAGAAAAGAATGAACCCAAGACCTTATGTATGAGGTCCAAGCTCCAACCATCAGGCCATGTGTTAATCAGTGATACTGTAAGCTATGTTATTGAATTTATAGTATTGCAAGACTCCTGTTATTGTTATTGTTATTGTTATTTATTTAATAATAATAATAATAATAATAATAATAATAATAATTATTATTATTATTATTAGTTTAGTGTATCATTAGTAAAATATTAGTTATATAGTAATTATTACTCCATATAAGTAGTCATATTAATATATTATTAGTATTTATACATGAATGAAGCAAAATGTATTTATAATGTAAGAATGGAGATTAGACGGTGAATTAATGTTGGAATTAAAGACATGATGGTGATAGTGGTAGGTTACAGTAAATAATAGGTAGTTATTTTAGAAAATTATTGAACCAAATTGGACGGTTTATAATTTGACTAAATAATGTACGGGCTTATTATTGACCACTTAACTTGTCAAAGAAGTAGTGATACTTTTGGTCAAAGAGATTATAACTCCCCATTCATAACGTATCATTTATTATAAAATCACACAATTTGGATGAATATGTGCTCGCTTTTCCCGATTTGATTTAGTTAATTGAAAAGAAACAAAAGATGTTTTAGCAAGCCTGATGACTTCAGGATATTTTACAATGGATTATGGAAGATACTTCTTTTCCTTTCTTCCCCTCATGTTCTCTTCCTTTCTTTTCTCTCCTAATTTGCTATCCAATTTTAGGGAGTTTTGGTGAAAATTTGAAATAGATAAAATTCTTAATAAAAAAAGCATGCAATAAAATCAAAATCAAACTTATTCCAAATATAAGCGTCTGATACCCCAAAACACAGGTTCGCCCTGTTCGCACTTATTAAGTGCGAACAGTAATAATCTGGTAAAAAAAAATCAAGTGTTTGTTCGCACTTAGTAGCTGCAAACATGTCAAACAGGGTAAACATGCTGATTTTAAGACAAGAGTTGTTCGCACTTAGTAAGTGCGAACAGACTGAAAACCTAAGTCTATTCGCACTTACTAAGTGCGAACAACCCAATCCTAAGTTTTGCGGTACACACTTACTTTTGGAATAAGTTTGATTTGGATCTTATTCCATGTTTTTTTTTTATTAAGAATCTTATTTATTTCAAATTTTCAATTTTAGTTATGGGGAATTTAGATTTCATTTTTTGGCATGGCTATTGGGGCAATTGGGTTAGCATTTCCTAGAAACTCTTCTAATCGGGTCACCTATAGCACCCAATCCATATATTCCCCATCTTGATCATGTTCTCTTCAAATACAGATAGCAGTTAAGTTAAGAAGAGCAGCTTGAGTTATTAAGTCTGAAGATTCTATGATCTAGTATATGTTATCTAGCACCCAAAGTTGAGAGGTGGACTCCCTTACTGTCACAAGTGAACAAGTGCTATAAGTCTCAAGGACACAGCTGCATCTTCATCTCCAGCTTCCTTAAATCAATCAACATCTTCAGCTACTTGAAACAAGTATTTGTATTTCTTTATTGGAATTCATCATTGAAACGGTCAAATAAAGGAAATAATATCTGAACCTTATACTAGTACTCACTCACACAAATGATCAGAACTAATACAGACAACATAACAAGTACACCTTACTCATCAATTAATAGTAACTTGATCTTTGGCTTCCTCCATTTCTTGTTGTTTGGTCTTCAAAAGGCATTTCTCTCGCCGCTTCTTCAACTTTGAGAAATTACAATTATTCGCCAAAATCACACCACAAACTGTTCCCGCCACAAACCCTAATGTTGTTTTCAATGCACTCATCTTTGTATGAATAATTATGATCTTTTTTTTTATCTTTCAGTATGGTTAATTTCTGTAGATGACATAATAATTGGAATGAATAATTGGTAATTTATAGTGTACTATATATTCAAATTACTGCTTAAATTATAGTATTTTTAACTTGTCGGTCAAGAAACAACCTTATCTTGTTGTTTTGAAGGAGTCAAATTTAGGGTTCTAGCCTATCATTTTCTACTTCTGTTATGACAAACAATTACTTGCACAATAATTAAACCTGATGTTTCCCATACACTACAAAAACAATGACAAACTAAACTCATCATCATCATCATCATCTCCAAGGTTTGAAGAGGGTTGGACCATGCCCTTATCAAAGGAGGTTGTGGCCAGAGAGAGCCTCTCAGCTCGAGAACAAAATCTTGAACAAACTATATCATATTTTCAGCAGTGAGATGATATAAAGTAATAGATAAATGCCAGGGTGTTTACTATACAAATGTCGAACGTTTTTAGGAACGGATGTAGTATACCTGTTTAAAGGCCTAGGATCATCTCTATATCCATTGTCATTGTTTAGCAAGCGCTTAACTGTCTCCTTGAAAAGCTCTTTTCTCCATTGCAATGATGAAGTTCCAGCTTGAGCCGCTAACCAATCCAAGCACTTGGCCACAAACAAAATTGTTTAAATGAAGTGTAAAACGTCTATATATCGAGTAAAAAACGTACATTCAGTTTCTAATTAAAATTTGTACAATTCAACTACATGAAGGTGGAACGAACTTAGTAGCTAGGATCAAAGATACCTCCTCAAAATTCTGCAGACAATGAGTGAGATGTTTAGGCAATCCTAATGTCGTCATTTGCTGATAATATTCTTGCACGTCTGCCATCATCTCCCCCCTAGATGGTAGAGCTACTTTTCTCGATAGTACTCTTGCAATCCACTTTGATTGTAGTTCCAACATCTCAAAAATTATAGTCTATCATATAAAAATGTTAATTTAAACAATGTCGAATGATGGAAGATAATGATATGAAGTTCAGATAAATACCTTTTGAGGTAACCCAACAAAAGAAAGCCAAGGAGCAAGTTCAGGAGGAAATACATGCTTGTATAATGGTCCAACGCGATTATCATCTATACTTACAATTCCATTCGTCTTAAGAAATGAAAACTCATATTTATATCTACGAAAAAGGTTTAGGAAAATTATAAGTCTTGCACACTTAAACCCGAAAAAACCCAAATCTACGGGAAATAAAATTTATATCAAATATATTTTTTTCAAAACAGATACCCGGCAATGCAACAACAATATTTCTGAATGAAATAATGGCAATTCATAAGTGAACTATCTTGATATGAGACTTGGCCACGAATGAGTACGCAAGTCCAAATAACATAGTGGTGAGTGTGCAACTCGAAGTAACATAAGGGTTAATATCCAAGTCCGAGTAACATAACGGTGAGTATCCGAATCAGAGTAACGTAATCCTCTGCATCAAATAAGAGAACTTACCCAGTGCAATGCATGATAATGTTGGCTACAATGGATGATCCATCCTCAAAATCTATCGTACCATCTTCCTTGGCCATATTTATCTATTAAGAGGAAATCCCACAATTTCAGTTAACTCAATACTAACAAACAACCCGTCCCTTTCAATTTGAGACATTTTACATTTACATCTGTCCCATTTTGTCTTATTTCTCAAACGGAATATTAATAAAAAGTAATTCTATCCATTACATCAAATTCAAAGGGATGGAGGGAGTAACAGTTAACAACTTACCGTAGAATGTTGCCATAAATTATTACAATAGTGGTTAAGTATTGAAAATTTCACGTCAGGTGATCTTGAAGATAGATGAACCTCCTTAGCAAACTTTGAAATATCATGTGATATATCGAGGGCACTAGCCCCATTCCCGATGATAACTACGACCTATCCATATGATTTGGTCAAGGATGGTTAGCATAGTAATTAGCAATTATACTGTAGCAAATCTTTGGATCTTTGTTGTGAATTGTTCTAATGGAGTGGAAACCTGATCCTTAAATGGTTCAGGAACTCTGTAATTGTGGCTGTGTATCTGTTTTCCTGGCCATTTCTCAATTCCTGTCAACAAGGAATAATTAAAATATAAGTAGAATTGGTTCCACGGAAGAGGTCACTTGGACTAAGTGTAAATATTTAAGGGGTAAATAAAACTAAAAGTAGGAAAACAAAGTTAATTAGATAGAAAATTAGAGAAATTTAATTATTAAAGTGGTGAAAGAATTGATTAGAAGGTAATGAAAATGGATAAAACAATTATTTCCCTCATATTGGGGTATAAATTTACCCCAGGGGAGGATGGGGGATTACTTTACTCCAAATGAGGGAAATCATCATCCTTTATTATTCATCTTTTTAAATTTAAGCTCATTCTATATCTTTCACAAGTATTTCAATTACCTTTATTTGCACCTCCACTTACCTTTACTCCAAATGAGGGAAATCATCATCCATTTGCACCTCCACTTACCTTTATTTCACTAGTTTGACTTTTTTTACCCCTTAAATATTTATACTCAATCCAAACGACCCCTAAATGATGAAAAGTTGCTCTTTATTCAATTCTTCAACTTAAAAAAAAACAAACACAAAAGTTGTCATCTGGTTTGATGAATTTTAAGTTGTTCTCCTAAATTCAAAGATGAAGTAGGATGAATAGATAATTTCATAGCTTGAGGCATTTAAATCTATTTTCTCTTTATTGGGTGATTTAACGATGTGTTACTCAAACTACTACTAATGTCAGACTTGCATATTTGTTTAAGAGTCCATTTCAACCATATTATTTGGATACATTTCTTTTGTTGAAACATAGTCATGTGCAATCTTGTTTAATTTATCTCAATACAAGGATTATTAATATCAACTTTTAATAATTTGTAATTAAGAATAATTACAGACATTAAGGGTGAAAATGTTTCCTTGGCAAGTGTGAAAAACTAAATAATACTAATGGGTTGAATAGGAGGTAGTAGTTATTTCAGCTTTGAAGTGAAGTATCAAGATATCATTATATATTGTTAGTATTATTGGTGATTTATGTTCAACAAGAAATTGAAACATGATTAAGGTAATTAATCATTTTAGTTGGTGAACATTAGAAGAGGACATATCACATGTTTGTGAATTGCTTTGTATGCAAATCTTTAGTACATGATACTATTGGTAGTGAAATCTTGACATGTGAAGGTTTAGAATGGAAGGTTTCCGTCCTAGTATCAAGTGCAAGAACATAGGAGACCGTGGCTTGCATGGAAGGGGAAAGAGAAAGCTCAAAAGAAGAGACCTGCTTTCCACTCAACCAGCACCCAGTTAAGCTCGGGTCGAGTGGGTCGAGAAACAAGACTGCTGATTCTGTGCACGGTTTCTTGGAGCTGCTGCCTTGTCCCTTTGTTTCTCTCCCCTTTCATCACTTGATGGCCTATTCCTTGCTATATATATCTTAGTCTGGACCTCTTTAAGTGCACCAAAGTCTCACATTATAAGCTACCTTCTTGCTTGTGCATTTACTCTCTAATTAGCTTCTCTATTCCTCACACTTATACTCCATTGTAATTCCTTCAAATTTTGTACTCTCTCCTTTAAACAAATTAATATAATCCTAGGCTAGATGGTGAATATCGCCCAAGATTGGTAAACCACCTTAAATAATAGTCTTGATTATTTATTTTATCATTGTCATTGCTTATATACATGCATTATTTGGTTCCTACACATTGATACATCATAAACCTTCACTTTAACCTTTATTTGCGATCCTTGAGTGAGGTGTTTATCCTCTTCTTTCATATATTATGCATCCGCCTACACTTAGATAAAATCATGGAATATACGCCACGCATTGGGCCTAAAAATGGCATTCGTTGTTACATTAAACTTGTAATGCCACTGTTTAAACGCTTCGTGAAATCCATATAAGAATAAAATGAGCTTAAAAAATGGCATTTGTTGTTACATTTTCTCCTTCATGTTCTAAGCTTGAATAAATGCTTAATTTCCCTTGGTACTTTGAATAAAGAAGGTTATAAGAGCATCGGTGAAGATGGAGTTTTAAAGGTTGACAAGGGTCCAAATATGTTAATGAAATGGTTGATTGGTGATAAGGGTTTGTACAAGCTACTTGGCTCAACCTTGATTAGTTTCACCACTTCAACAAAGCATGGTGACGTTGATACTTCTTTGGGTAATGATGACTTGAGTGTAACTCCTATTTCCCCTAACAAGTCCACGGGTTATATAGACTTGGTTAGTGATTGATATACTCTTTTGTAAGCCCACAAATTTTGGCGCATTTTCTTTTTTTGTCATATGTATCTTTGGGTTGTTGCAAAGTAAGGTTATTATTATCAGAATCCAACTTAGAATCGATAAATGAATAGGATAAAACATCGATAGAATCAAATCGTGCGATTATAAGATCCCACAAATATGTTTTAATATGCTATATGGTAATTGATTATCAATCATATTTGTTCATTTTAGTTCGTCTTTAAAGTCTTGAGCAGTAAATAAAGATTTATTTGATTTTTTCTTTAATTGATTGAGAGGAATACTTTTAATAATCATTTATGAACTGGAAATGATGAAGTACATCAATTTATCATAATCGTAATGATAATATATTTTAAACTTATATTTATATTTATATATAAGTAAAAGCTAGAATATAAGAATTTTTTTACGATTGAGACTACACTTGTAGGATCAGATTATTGGATTAACAGATCATGAAATCGGGTTATGATCCTATCACTCGTATTCTTGATCTTGATATGTTGAAGTTAATGGTAACTTGAGTGCACAAATTGAATTGTGCATTCATGTGTGCATAATGAGATGGAATCCAATAAGTTTGTTAATGGGTGAATTAAGTTTATCACATAATGAGTGTGTTGAATGTGGTGTTCTAGAGTGTGGAATGTGGATTAATTCTTGTTGGTGATAGTCTTACTTAAATCCCCTTCCCTTGTTAGGATGTTGTTTAGCCTAATAAAATGATGTATATAAATATTGTATTGTACTCCTCTGATGAGTGCTCACTTCTTCCTTTCAAGATTCAATAAAAGACTCTCTCTCTCTCCTCTTTCTATTCTTACTCTTCAAGATGCTGTAATTTCTACATGGTATTAGAGCGGGTGATTGAATTTCTTTGATCCTGCATGTTTTTCTTAGCAATTCAGATTCATAATCCTGTAATTATCTTCATCAAATCAATTCTTTGAATTTCTGCGGATTTCATCAAAAAAAAAATCTTGAGTTTTAATCAATTCTTCGTCATTTTTCTTTTGATATTTTTTCTTTGCTTCTGAAAATGGCAGCAAATTCGGTCACATATAATGTAACAACATCACCTTATTACATAAATCCTTCTGAAAACATTTCATTACATATAGCTTCTGAAAAACTCTCTAGTAAAGCATATGGAGAATGGAAGAGAAGCACGGTGATAGCCTTGGCTACAAAAAATAAGCTAGGTTTCGTGGATGGAACTTTACCTAAACCAGTTGAAAATGAAGCAAACTGTGCTGCATGGAAAAGGTGTGATGCAATAATCATTTCTTATATCTTGAGGTATTTGGAAAGTTCGATTGGAAGAAGTTTATTGTTCTTATCTACTCTCAATGGCATATAAACTTCTTGCTCAAGAAGAAAAGCAAAGGCAAACAACCTTGATTGATGAAGATTATTCAAGCAATAAGGGGATGGTGTTTCCTGCTGATTACAGAAGAAATATTAGTCGACAACCTCCCATTTGTCGATTCTATGAAGGAGGAAACCTTACTCTCGCTCATGGTTAAGGGTGCACCTTGGTTCGCTGATATTTCCAACTGTTTGGCTTGTGGCATCGTCCCTGAGAGGAAGAATTCAAGAGAGAGGAAATTGTTTTTCAAGGAAGCGAGCCATTATTATTGGGATGATCCTCTCTTATTCAGGTTGTGCTCAGATGGTATATACAGGAGGTGTGTCCCTGAATCTAAAATTCCTAATGTTCTTGCTCACTGTCATTCCTTTCCCACTGGTGGACATGCTGGGACCATCAAAACTGCTGTCAAGGTTCATGAAGCTGGATTCTTTTGGCCAACCCTTCACAAGGACGTCAATGTATATGTTAAGAGTTGTGATGCCTGTCAAAGGGTAGGGAACATTTCTAGGAGGCACGAAATGCCTTTGAACAATATACTTAAGTGTGAGGTATTCGACGTATGGGGAATCGATTTCATGGGCCCCTTTGTACCCTCTAATGGAAACCTCTACATTTTAGTTGCGATCGATTGTGTCTGAAAGTGGGTGGAAGCCGTTTCATCTCCCACTAACAATCACAAGGTGGTGATTAAATTGTTCAAGCACGTCTTGTTTCCTAGGTTTGGAGTGTCGAAGGTAGTTATCAGCGATAGGGGATCCCACTTCGCCAAGGATCAATTGAATAATCTGCTGTGGAAGTATGGAGTTAACCACAAGGTGGGAACCCCTTACCACCCTCAAACACAAGGGCAAGTGGAAATTGCAAACAGAGAAATCAAGGGGATCCTAGAAAAGGTGGTGAATGCGAGTAGGAAGGACTGGGCGTTCAAGCTTGATGATGCTCTATGGGCCTATAGGACCTCTTACAAGACCCCCATCGGCACTACCCCGTTTCGCCTTCTTTATGGCAAATCCTGCCACCTTCCCGTAGAGCTCGAACACAAGGCATGGTGGGCGATCCAGCAGCTGAATCTAAATGATGATCTTTCAAGGGAAAGGAGGTTGCCACAGCTCAGGGAGTTAGAGAAGCTGAGGTTGGATGCCTTTGAAAACTCCAAGAGCTATAAAGAGCGCTAGAAGAGGTGGCACGACCAGAGGATAATCATGAACAGAGAGTTCAAGGTAGGGGATCGAGTCCTGTTATTCAACTCAAGAGCCAAGCTCTTCCCCGGAAAACTCAAGTCGAGGTGGTCGGGCCCCTTTAAGGTGGTGGCGTTTTTCGTTATGGCACCCTGGAGATAAAAGGTTCGAGAGGAAGCTTTTTAGTGAACGAACATCGAGTACCATGAAGGACTTGGTCATGTCGTTGGATGGATAGATGAGGTTTCATTTGGCGAACTGGACCTTAAAGGTCATGTCTGATTTTTTTGTGGAATACGTCAAGCTAATGACGTTAAAGAAGCGCTGCTTGGGAGGCAACCCAAGATTCTGATCGATCTTTCTTTTTCAATTTCTTTTCTTGGGGATTTTGGAAGGAGTCATGATGCAATTCAATGCCATCTCCGGAAAAAAGTCTCCATCAGAAGTTGTACATAGTTGGATTCACATGCTCACAAAATCTTGCGCCATTCCGATGTATAGAATGGTTTTGGCGTAGACTTTTGGCTAGTGGACTGGATTTAGTGTTGTGTTACGCATTTCCTTGCATAAGACAAAGGTTGGAAATTGGTGAGTAAGGTCATGTGTATTTTAGAGAGGAGAAGGAGTTCAAAAAAAAAATGGTATGTACAAAAGAAAAGCAAAAGGCACCAACAGCAAGGTGCAAAGGTGCTTGCGTGTAATCCCGAACATAACATAAAGCAAACCCCTCAAAACATGCTTCACTAGAACTAGGAAGGGTAAAGGCCATAAGGTTCGTACAGCGGGAGCAAACACATCGACCTAATTAGGAAAATTGGGCTCAAAAGGGGTAAGAGAAAGAAAAGGAAATAATATTATCGAACACATAAAAGAACCGGAAAAGTAAAAAGAAAGAAATGCCTCATTCTATTTATTCAAGTCACAGTTTTTGCTAGTAGATAGAGCGCAATGCTAAAAAGATAAGCCATGGAGGAGAACACACATGAATAGAAAGTGGCGAAACGAGGCCACTAAAACATCAACGCACAATCGCTCACGGATTCAAAATGTCACAAGGTGAAGGCTAATAGAGGGAGGACTATTGCAACTAGAAGGTTGGTTTTGCAAGTTCGAATGACTTTTAGATCAATTAACATGGGGCCACACTCCCAACACTCTAGCCTTTCTAGATTATTAACAATTCTTGGGTGAAAAGAAAACTTGGCAACCATGACACACGAAGTCCAAAAATCATCATCGGGACGGCTCATGACATAATGACTTGGTTATATGCATGCTAAAAAAAATAAAAACAAATGAAATATTTTTGTATTTTTTTATATAAATGAGCATCAAAAACTTTAAAAGAAAAACAATTGTGACTAAATGCAACTATATGAGATGGAATAAACTACATGCTTAACTAATGAGGGGGAGAAGGGGAGGGGATTTTTCAATTTGGATTCAAGGGGAAAGAATGAGATAAACCACACAATTCAACTCAGGATAGGCCCTTGAAAGGGCACAACAATAAGCATAAGATAATCTCATCATCACAGCAAACCTCAACATTCAACTCAGTTACGCACACCACTACCGACTACGTGAGGAGATATGACATCACATTAGAGCACAAGGGATGACCATCCAACAAAACGGTCATTGCTTTAGAGAGAAAGGAGGGACAAGCGGCCCAAGGTCAAAGACTTGATGAAGACTACAAAGCTTAATATGACCAAAAGCACAAAAAGGCAACAACGGGCACACAAAAGTCGACTACCAACCCAATGAGAAAGAAAACTAATCAGCAACCGCAATTGTAGACAACTAACCCTAAAAAATTAAGATTATCACGCCCCCAAGCTTAGAATATGCTCCATCCTCGGAGCATGCAATGGGTGAAATGGCGGGGCAGGACAAAGGGTACTACTCTTCGTCTGAGCCGACATCCATAGCACCGGAGGGTCTGTCTTCATCCTCAAAGTATGAGGGCATAGAAGGATTGGTGTTGTAGCCAGTCCACTGAGGCAGAGGCTCAACATCGGTGTATGGAGTCCAGTTATAGTTCGGGCGGTTGTGTTAGTTTTAGAGGGTGGGTATAGGACTAGCCCCTTAATGAGTGACTAGGTCAAACGAGGGCACCCTCTCATAGTACCCAGGAGGGGTAACTCCTCCATAGAATGGAGAAATGTTGGGGTCAGACCCCCCTGGTACTCGATAATCATACCTTACATCATTTGTGCGAGTGGGCCAATAGGGGTATGTGGGCGGGCGGTTGAACCACCCGGGCGTTGGGCCCTCTTGGTAAGGCTCATACAAGTAGTGGACCGGTGGAGCTATTTTGCCCCGTTTGACGTGCACGGCATAGATGCCCCGTAGCTGGTGTGCCATGGTAGTATCCCTACTCTCACGCTCATCGAAGTACGAGCGGAGAGAAGACATGTCAAAGGCATCTTGGGCATGCTCGCCAATGCTGGGTGCCTGTTGTGCAATTTTCACGGGAGACCTAGGTCTCTCTTCCTCATGTGCCCGCACCCCTTCCTATTCAGGCCCCATGGTTCTAGGGATGAAGAAGGGGTTCTCCACCTGCCGCAAAAGATTTGTTTCGGGTACATTGTGCAAGCGGCAATAGGTTCGGTCAAAAACTTTGTAGACTATGTCCCCTCTTATTACATTGATCGTTCGGTAGGTCTGCAAGAGGGGGATGTTTATGAGGGTCTCGTCATCGACAAAACCTAAATCATCCAAGGACTCTGACGGGCAAAGGGAATGGGCGAGAAAAGTGATCATCCCAACCATAAGAATTTTTTCGAGCTTGTCCTTGTCTCTTAAAGCAATGAATTTCGTGAATAAATGCTTCCGCCAAATTGATGGTGCTAGGGGACTTTTTCTCATGAAGACACCAGAACAGAAGTTTCATATCCTTCTCTATGACATTCCCTAACTCAGTTCTCCCATATATGGCGAACATCCAAAGTTTTTGAATGTATCGCACGGCGGGGTGGATTAATTTCGACGTTTTTTCCTTCCTAAGTTGGAAGGGGGTGCGGTTGGTTAGACGCAGCCACACATCCTGGTCACGGAAGATGTGTCCAACTATAGTGAACTGGAGTATGACGTCTCCGTTTGTTTCCGTCTTTTTGGCCGTTCCTTCCGCGTGTCCTATGAAGAATTGAACAGGGCTTGGGGTTTTGACCCCAATAGCCCCCTTGAAGGATCGGCCGATGACGATGTTGATGACCCTTTCGACGGTTTCCGTGACCAGGATGTGTGACTGCGTCTAACCAACCGCACCTCCTTCCAACTTTGGAAGGAAAAAACGTCGAAATTAATCCACCCCGCCGTGCGATACATTCAAAAACTTTGGATGTTCGTTATATATAGGAGAACTGAGTTGGGGAATGTCATAGAGAAGGATATGAAACTTCTCTTCTTGTAACTTCATGAGAAAAAGTCCCCTAGCACCATCAATTTGGCGGAAGCACTTATTCACGAATTCATTGCTTTAAGAGACAGGGACAAGCCCGAAAAAATTCTTATGGGCGAGATGATCATTTTCCTCGCCCATACCCTTTGCCCGTCAGAGTCCTTGGATGATTTAGGTTTTGTCGATGACGAGACCCTCATAAACATCCCCCTCTTGCAGACCTACCGAACGATCAATGTAATAAGAGGGGACATAGTCTACAAAGTTTTTGACCGACCCTATTGCCGCCTGCACAATGTACCCGAAACAAATCTTTTGCGGCAGATGGAGAACCCCTTCTTCATCCCTAGAACCATGGGGCCTGAAAAGGAGGGGGTTCGGGCACATGAGGAAGAGAGACCCAGGTCTCCCGTGCAAATTGCACAACAGGCACCCAACATTGGCGAGCATGCCCAAGATGCCTTTGACATGTCTTCTCTCCGCTCGTGCTTCGAGGAGCGTGAGAGTAGGGATGCCACCATGGCACACCAGCTACGGGGCATCTATGCCGTGCACGTCAATCGGGGCGAAATAGCTCAACCGGTCAACTACCCGTATGAGCCTTACCAAGAGGGCCCAACACCCGGGTGGTTCAACCGCCAGCCCACATACCCCTATTGGCCCACTCGCACAAATGATGTAGGGTATGATTATCGAGTACTAGGGGGGGTCTGATCCCAGCATTGACCCCAACATTCCTCCATTCTATGGAGGAATAACCCCTCCTGGGTACTATGAGAGGGTGCCCCCGTTGACCAAGTCACTCATTGGGGGGCTAGTCCTGTACCCACCCTCGAAAACTACCACAACCGCCCGAACTATAACTGGACACCATACACCGATGTTGAGCCTCCGCCTCAGTGGACTAGCTACAACACCAATCCTTCTATGCCCTCATACTTTGAGGATGAAGACAGACCCTCCGGTGCTATGGATGTCGGCTCAGACGACGAGTAGTACCCTTTGTCCCGCCCCGCCATTTACCCCATTGCATGCTCCGAGGACGGAGCATATTCCAAGCTTGGGGGCGTGATAATCTTATTCTTTTAGGGTTAGTTGTCTACATTGGCGGTTGCTGATTAGTTTTCTTTCTCATTGGGTTGGTAGTTCTTATTGGTAGTCGACTCTTGTGTGCCCGTTGTTGCCTCTTTGTGCTTTTGGTCATATTAAGCTTTGTAGTCTTCATCAAGTCTTTGACCTTGGGCCGCTTGTCCCTCCTTTCTCCCTAAAGCAATGATATTTTTGGTGGATGGTCATCCCTTGTGCTCTAATGTGATGTCATATCTCCTCACGTAGTCGGTAGTGGTGTACGTAACTGAGTTGAATGTTGAGGTTTGTTGTGATGATGAGATTATCTTGTGCTTATTGTTGTGCCCTTTCAAGAGCCTATCCTGAGTTGAATTGTGTGGTTTCTCTCGTTCTTTCCCCTTGAATCCAAATTGACAAATCCCCCTCCCCTTCTCCTCCTCATTAGTTAAGCATGTAGTTTATTCCATCTCATATAGTTGCATTTAGTCACAATTGTTTTTCTTTTAAAGTTTTTGATGCTCATTTATATAAAAAAATACAAAAATATTTCATTTGTTTTTATTTTTTTTAGCATGCATATAACCAAGTCATTATGTCATGAGCCGTCCCGATGATGATTTGTGGACTTCGTGTGTCATGGTTGCCAAGTTTTCTTTTGACCCAAGAATTGTTAATAATCTAGAAAGGCTAGAGTGTTCGGGGTGTGGCCTCATGTTAACTCGATCTAGAAGTCATTCGAACTTGCAAAACCAACCTTCTAGTTGCAATAGTCCTCCCTCTATTAGCCGTCACCTTGTGACATTTTGAACCCGTGAGAGATTGTGCCTTGATGTTTTAGTGGCCTCGTTTCGCCACTTTCTATTCATGTGTGTTCTCCTCCATGGCTTATCTTTTTAGCATTGCGCTTTATCTACTTGCAAAAACTGTGACTTGAATAGACTAGAATGAGGCATTTCTTTCTTTATACTTTTCCGGTTCTTTTATGTGTTCGATAATATTATTTCCTTTTCTTTCTTTTACCCCTTTTAAGCCCAATTTTCCTAATTAGTTCGGTGTGTTTGCTCCCGCTGTACGAACCTTATGGCCTTCACCCTTCCTAGTCCTAGTGAAGAATGTTTTGAGGGGTTTGCTTTATGTTATGTTCGGGATTACACGCAAGCACTTTTGCACCTTGTTGTTGGTGCCTTTTGCTTTTCTTTTGTACATACCATTTTTTTTATTTGTGAAGATTAAACTTTTCTTTTCATTTCTTTAATATATATAAAAAAAGAAAAAAAACAGAAAAAAAAATTAAAAAAATAAAAAGAGAGACGTACATATTCCCTTGGGGAAGCTCTCCACTTCTTAGCTATATGTTATTAGTCTCTAATATTTGTTATTCGCCTTGTACATGATTTTGGTGATTTATAGTTAGTTAATAGTTTGTATATTCTCTTTTAGCTACCCATCTTTGGTAGATTATTTTCCTTCTTGTTTTTCTTATTTGATGATATTCATTAAGATGTATATATATTTCTCTATTAAAAAAAAGGGAGAAAACAAGAAAGGAGAAAAAGAAAAATGAAAGTTAGAAAGAAAAATAATCATTGGTTTCTTTATTTGTGGATGTAATTCTTTGTTGAAAAAAGGGAAAGGGGTGCTTGCATTGTGGTTGTTAGATTGATTGTTATGCTTCACTGGCTAGATCCAACCCACGAATTTTGCCTAAAATTAATTTCCACCCTAGCCATAGCCACAAATAACCTAAAAGTCCTCATAGTCCATTTCTAGTCTTAATGTGAGCTGGTAGATTTTGTGCAATGCAAAAATCGATTTGTCCATCTGAGTCGAGTCTTGAGTGCTCCCTTTGTGCCCATTACACGGCACCTATGTTCCCTTTGAGAGAGTATGTGTGCTCATTGACTAAAGTGAGGGTTACAAGTGCGATCATGCTAAGCTTGGGGGAGGAGAGTGACACGATTGGTTAAACTTAGTTCGCTTGGTTTCGCCTGTTGGCTTGAGGTTGCTTCGCTTCCACTCTTTTTGGTCTAGATACTTTTAGATTCTACCTTATCCTTAGTTAAAGTAATTCATTGCATACTTTTACTTCTAATTCAACACTTGCATGTTAGTTTTTCCTAGTTGTTAGAACTTCAAGGTGGACATTCTTACTTCTTGGTTCTTAATTATGCTTGATTTGTGTCCCATGCCTATTTTCATGCTTATATCCATGATTTGTGAGTAGTTTAGCTTCTAGGGCATGGGGTAAAGAAGTTCATCAATATGTAACGGGGTGTATGTGCTAGATTTTGGATTATAGAGCTTGAATGTTGCTAGTTTAGTGAGGTTTGGTACATGAGCTATCCCAAGAAGGAGTGCAAGTGCTCCCCACTTCACTAAACTTAGTTGATTTTGTGATTTCTCTTGATGATGTGTTTAGTTATCATTCTCATGTTGATGGTTGAAAAGCCAGGAAGCTTGAAACCATCATTAGTCATCTACTAACCCAAGAAGGTGTGTATTTGATGATGCTTTTAGTAGCCTTCATATCCATCAAGTTAGTTGCATTATCATGAGCTAGGATTTAAAATAAGACTTATGGATTAGTTGAGTTCAAGGCCAAGAAGCCCACACTCCACCCTAATTTGTATGTCTAAATCATCAAGGCCGAGAAGCCGAGGTGACACATAAGAGCTAGATTCATTCATTTCTACGCTCATTTTAATCATCATGTTTTATTGATTGTGTAACCCCTTGCATGACGATGAATGGACTCCCCATGTCCTAGCTTGTTCTTATTTGCTTAATTCATTATCGCACTAGTTTTCTTGATCGAAGACATTTAACCAAACAAAATCTAAAAACAAACCCCCCTCTTACCTCTAATATAGTTTAAGCACAAGGCCTCCTCCCTGTGGATTCGATCCCGTCTTGCCACTATACCTTTGTATTTTGGTGAAATTGGATAAAAGTGATCAACGTTTTGGAAGTAACGACACCAAGGTGTTGGCCCTCTTACACCTCACGTTAGAGAATCGATCAATTTCACATACCGTGGGATAAGGTATCATGCTACGTGCTACTGATCAGCTCTCTCTCTCGTAGCATTCTCAGACTCAGATTGGGTTGCTTGTCCCAATACAAGAAAGTCAGTCACAGGATATGTGTTACTTTTAGGGAATTCTCCTGTTTCTTGGAAGTCAAAAAAGCAATCAACAGTCTCAAAAAGTTCAAGCGAGGCAGAATATAGAGCAATGGCAGCTACAGCTTCTGAAACTACTTGGTTAGTTAGACTCCTCACAGAGTTGGATGTTCTGAATTTGCAGCCTGTCACATTGTATTGTGATAACCAAAGTGCCATTCATACAGGGAAAAATCTTGTGTTTCATGAGCGCACTAAACACATAGAACTTGACTTTCACTTCACAAGAGACAAGGTGCTAGAAGGTTTGATTGACTTGGCCTATACTCCCACTGCAGAACAATTAGCTGACATTATGACTAAGGCTTTAGGGTCATTTCAGCACAACGAGCTCAAGTCCAAGCTAGGTATGTATACAAATACAGTCCCTAGCTTGCGGGAGGGATGTTGGTGATAGTAATACTTAGTTAGCCAAAGCAATGTACACATAGTTTCTGTTATAACAAAATCCCCTTCCCTTGTTAGGATGTTGTTAGCCTATGAAAATGATGTATATAAATACTATATTGTACTCCTCTGATGAGTACCGACTTCTTCCTTTCAAGATTCAGTAAAAGACTCTCTCTCTCTCCTCTTTCTGTTCTTACTCTTCAAGATGTCATAATTTCTACAATTCTTGAAGTAATGAAGGAATTAAAATGTGACTTAAACATGAAGAGTTACGATGGCATAATGGAAGGTATTTAATGAAGAATTGCAAGTGCCTTAAACGAGTAGATGAAAAGGTATCCGACATAAGCATCTGAAGACCCGTGCTCGAATGAGCACACGCATGGCTCAAACGAGCACAACATGCACCTACTGACAGAAGTCTTCTAATGGTCACGCGCGAACGAGCACAAAGCTCTGGTAGCCTAGGATTCTGTTTTTTCGACTCTTAGAAGTTCTTTAAACTTATTATTATGTAATTATTTTTAGCTTTAAATAGGTTTGACTCGTTAGATGTAATTACCTATATAAATACAGAACGCATATGTATATTCAAACACATCAAACACAAATTCAAAATCTAAACACAAACCCAATTTATATCTTTTAAACTCGATTTAGACTCAAATAATATATCTTTTTCCTTGATCTTTTGGCACATTTTATATAACTCTCTCGTTAATGGGTATTTTTTATATTGCTCCCATTTCTCTCGTTTGGAGAAAAAAATTAATTTCACAACAATTTTTTCTTATAGATATCGATATAAATTATAATTGTAGATATAGAAGAGGTAAAAAAGATAAAAATAAAAATAATTGTCCAACCTTATTTTTCTCCTCCTAGCAAAAAATATCATACATGAATATTAAAGCATCAGATTTCAAAATGACATTGACTCAAGAGAAAGTTGATTGAAAAAATCTAACCTGGTATGTCAGCAACACGTGGCACACTACAATGACCGTTTGCAACAACCACAGCATGAAATTTCTCTTGTTCCAATTCTACCCCTCTCTTACCTTCTCCCATCTTTCTCCACTCAACCACCCATTCATCTACCCTTTCATCAACTCGTTCAACTCGGACAACTTCCGAGTTCAAACGGGTTAAGCCATGGATTCCAAACTGAGTTGCGAAATCATTCAAAAATGCAACTACTTCTTGATGACCTGGGAAATTTCTGGGATCTCCATATTCTCTCTCCTCGAATGAGAAGTCGGAAAAACTCATCAGAACCCGGGGAAGGTTTGTACGGAGAGAGAAGTAAACACTGCTATGAACCATTTTGTGACTCAGTGGATCGGATTCAACTCGTGGGTCGTACACCCATAACCCACCGAGTTTGTCGGATTTTTCGAAGATGGTGACCCGGTGACCTTCTCTATGGAGCTCCCGGGCTGAAATCATACCAGATACACCACCACCGATTACTGCCACTTTGAGTGATCCCATCTTGTATAAATTATGGGATTCTTGAAAACCTTGGGTTTTATGTGGAACAATGTATTAGTTTGATTTTTACAACGCCAATTCCCATTTGTATCTTTTTTTCATTAGAAAAGAGGTAGGCCATAATCAAACCGGAGAACATGATATTTCGCTTTCCCTTTCGGTAGGATTATTAATTGGGTAGTTGGGTTGTACTTCCGTGTGTCTTTTTTGGGTAGTCTTCCATTCCATAATACTCGCTATATTTTTCATTTTGAAAAATTTCATATTACTTGTTATATTTTTCATTTTGGGAAATTTCATATTTCTTGCTACATACTCTAATTACTCTTATTTTTTTCTTTTTTATTTTTCAACAAATAATATTAAAAAATTCCAAAAAAACAACTTTTCACCTACTCCTCATCATTGCACAGTAACTTCTTAATCTTTGTACCCATGCAATAATAGCAAGTAAATCAGAACAGAGAAAATATATCGTTAGTATTTCTGTGTTTTTTCGATTATTAATTTATTACTCTCAGGACTTAATGTTAGGGTCTGTTCTCTTCGTCTGATCTGATTGGATAAGATCTGAATTTTTAAGGCTCGATCGATCTCTCGATCCGTCGATTCCCGATCCGATTTGAATCTTTTGATCCGGCGATCCGATCCGGTCGTCGATCCGGTTTGATCCGATCCGCTCGACTCGATCCGATTTGATTTGATTACATAAGATTTGATTTGATTACATAAAGTTATTATTATTATTATTTTATTATTATTATTATTATTATTATTATTATTATTATTATTATTATTATTATTTTTATATTATTTATCTAATTAAGAATTTAATTAATAAATACTAATATTATTTAATTAATTAAATAAAAAATAAATTAATAATAATGTCATTAACATTATTATAATTATTAAATAGTCATTTATATTATTATTATCTAATTAATTAATTAATTAAAAAAATATTGTTAATTAATAAATATATTAATGTTTATATTTTATATTAATAATAATAATAATAATAATACATAATTGGTATGGTCGATCGGTCCGTCGTGGTCCGGTCGTCCGGTCCGACTCGGACCGATCTCGTCCGTCGGTCGATCAAACTTTCTAATCGATCAATAGTTCGATCCGACTCGATCCGGTCGATCGTCTGATCTGATCTGATTCCAATAAGAATAAGTAATAAGTCAAAAAAATAAGTTGAAGAGAACACCTTCTTAATTACGATCTTGATATTAATAATGATTTTACTGTTAAATTATTTTGAAAATAAATTAAGTCAGCTTCTTAGTTATTTCCATTGCCTCTTCATTTTCCCTCCTAATTTGGGTGAATGTTAATATCTTTGTGAGTAGTATTAGTTTATTTTCATTAAAAAAAAAAAAATCAAGGCTAGGTGTGGACGTAATGACATTGAGTAAACGATGTTAATTTCTTGTGTTTAAACATTGTTGTTAATTTTGCATTATTCTCTGTTTTGAATTAGGCTATGTTTATGTACAAAACTTAAAATATGAATTAAAATGCGACAACAAATGTGATATCTGATGAAAGAGTTTAATAATAATGATAATAATAATAATATATTGCCCGAAATATAAGAAGACATGACTATTCCATTATTCTCGGATTTGGCGTATTTTATTTCTCTTGATCTGATTTATCATATTTTGATTGATTAATCTAAATAAAAGTACCGGCCAAGTAGTTTTTCAAAATCGAAAATTACAATTAGTGTAAGAGAGAACTTGAATTAGTCACATCTTGAGTTTTAAAAGAAACAAAATATTGGAGTAAAAGTCAAATCCGAAGTCGGATTTCCTTCGAGGTCGGAGTGTCGGATTTTTAATAAGGTCCAACTTCGGTCCTTCTCTGACTCGGACTCGAATCGTAAAGTTTGATAACTTTTTCCTCGAACTCGAATCGGATTATTTTTCTTGGACCGATTCGAACTAAGGTCGGATTCGGACTAAATTATCATCTCTAGCTAGTGATGATGCTTAGTTTGGCCTGAGTATTTTTACTATGTTCAACAATATACAACAAGAAGGAAAAATTGAAATGACTTAGCAAACAAATAAAAAAAAATCAAAAAATAGAAACTTTTTGAAATGTATTCCCAAGATAAGCAGTTTTCATCTTGAGCTGAGGTTTGGACCGATTCGCTGTTAGTAACAGCGAACAAAGGGACAGTTTTTTAAAAAAACCAGAGTGTATTCGCTGTTACTAACAGCGATCATATGCAAAACCTTGGTGAAATAAGAATAAAGGTGTGTTCGCTGTTACTAACAGCAATCAGGTATTTGGCTAGTTGCAGTTTGTTCGCTGTTAGTAACAGCGAATAGGCTTTGACTTTTTTTGACTTTTTTGGTTGTTTTTGTTCAAAATACACGTTGTAGTTTTAAAATATAGCCGTTGTATACCTAGAATATAGCCGTTGAGTGAAGTTCTATAAATACCTTACCCTTATTCATTATATTGTATACATCCTATTCCCTTTGAAGTAAAGTTGAGGTATGTTTAGTGTAACTTATGTTTATTTTGTTAAAGCTTATTTATAATATTTATATTATGTGCTTAATTAACGTTTAATTAATATTTATATTTAGATTTAGTTATATATCGCAAAACATCATTCATTCAATGGAAGAATTATGTCATTGAGGTTATGAAGTTGAATACGGTCGCGATTGGAGCGATTTTAATCCTGGACGTCAATATTTGCATGTGCACTATTCGAAGATGAAAATTTGAGATAAACCATGAGGTAGAATAGGGGTTTACCCTAGCCCTTAGTTTCCAAGAACATCCCCTCTTACACTTCAATGATAAAGAAGTTTGGTTAGAAGTCTCTGTTCTATACTCTACATTCCTACGAATGTGAGACTCTAACAGCTTCCAACAAAGCTTCCTTACTATCAAATACCATACCCTTTTCAAGCTCCTCATCTTCGGTGTAGGTGGTATCACAAACCCAAGTCCTCCAAGAGTTGTTCTCTTCATATTCATCCAAAGGTGGACATTGGGCATAAGGTGTGGGGGGAACGATGATGTCGCTAACTAGGGCTTCCTCATCCTCATCCACATCCACATCATCCTCAGAAGGGGAATCAATAAGCTCATTACTCTCATTACCATCATCCCAAGGTAGAAGTTGACTACTTTCTCCTAAATTAAAAGTGGGATCATCAGAAAGAGTAGAAGAAGGGGAGGAAACAGAGGAATTTGGAGTTTTTTGGGTTATAATGGGCATAGGCGTAGGAGAAGGATTAGAAGTAACATTCAAAGCTTGATTGCCTCGACGTAGCAGTTCTACGTATAACTCCATAGAGGGAGTAGAGTTAGCCTTTGAATGCTCCCACATAGCATCTCTAGAATCATCATCCTCAACAGGAAAAACTACCCATTCATCACTCATGCGATATTTAAAAGATAACTTTACAATATTTCGTGTGGGGTCAATTCCAATCTTAGAACATACAAGACGATTAAAGTCATTGAAACCCATGTTCGAGTTGCACGCAAACAATTTACTTTTACCCCCAAGATACGTAACTTTGCTACCACTTGTACGAATGGAACCATTCCAAAAACATGAAATAGTCACACGAAACGAAGCCATTTCTACATGAATACATACAAATCAATATCATCACCAAGTACATTCATGACTATACATACATAATGAACTACATTTGTATAACTATTTAACTATATTTACATAATGTAATTAAATAATTCAAATTTAATACATATACTAATATAATCAATTAACTAATTAAAATCAGTATACACAATTAACTACATACATCATCATAACCAAAATCAATATAATCACCATCAACTAAGTTAAAGACAACGAACTATAATCAAAACAATGAATTTCGTATAAAATAACAAAAAAAACGAAAAAGTTTGTACCTTAAACAAGTCGAATTAAGTGCAAGACCACTTAACTAGTGTTTGGTTGGAAGATGAGGGGCTAAATTGAAGGTTTGAAGGAGTATTAATGGCGGAAAATCAAAGAAGAGTGTCGTTTTAGTAAGTTACGGTTTAACTGAAAAGGGGGAAATGAGGCAGAAAAGAGGATTTGGTGATTTAAGCCCGACATTGTTCGCTGTTACTAACAGCGAACATACCCTTTGACATTTTTAATTGAGACTCTGTTCGCTGTTTGTAACAGCGAACACATTCTTTGACATTTTAATTTAGCCTCTGTTCGCTATTCGTAACAGCGAACAAGTCCAAACCTCAGCTCAGGTACAAAACTGCTTATATTGGGAAAAAGTTTAAAAAAGTTTCTATTTATCGATTTTTTTTTTATTTTTTTGCTAATCTGTTTGAATTTTTCAACAAGAAGCGCTAATTACTTTGGCATAAATAAGTTTCAAAAAATAAGTTCTGTTCTCACGATATATACTAGGGGCGTGCGATCCTAATTATCCGGGTTTCAAATTCGGATATTTAACCTGTTTTTAAAAATCGGATAATTCTGATCGGGTGACCGGTTTTAAAACTGGACCGGGTCACATATTTTCTGAAATCGGGTATTCGGTATCCGGTTTTAGATTTATTTTAATTTTTTTCTTAAATAAAATAACAATGGTATCTCTAAGCTAACCTTGGGTCGAATATTAATATAATCATTCTCCTGTATAATTTTTATTTGGTTGTTCTTACCAATGAGCAATAATGTAATCAGTAGAAGTTTACAAGATTTAAACATGTAAATGATGTATTGTAGATATTTACACATTTACAAGATTAAAAATATTATAAAATAAAAATATTACTTGAATTTTATATAAAAAATATTCTGAAGTAAAGATAGAGATAAAAAAACGCATGGATAAACAAAAAAATATTTTTAAAAAACATTATTAAATCAGGGTATCCGGATCCAACCCGGATTAAACCGGATATCCGAAATCTGAGTCAGAACCGGATCGCATTTTTAGGTATCCAAAAAACTGGGTATCCGGATTTTCGGATCCAAATCGACCCGGTATCCGATTTTTAACACCCCTAATATATACCATACACTCCACCAACAAGCCTAAAATTAAAGTGTCAGTTAATCTACGTCAAAAAAATTCCATTTAGTTTTAAATGTTTGTATCTCAACAGACACTATCAAATCCATTTTCATTGATTGGTGAAATTATCAGATGAAATTTAGAACGATAATATTCCTAATTTACGATAATAAGATCTTAAAAGTTTGTTCATCGTTTATTTCAATAACTACTTCTACGTCATATGTGCTTAATCTTACTCTTGCTTAGTTACATATTTTGTAGTTCTGTACCAGACCCTTTCTTGAGAAACCGTCTATAGTATAATGGGTTGACCCATTTGAGATGCGTCTCTTGTAAAGACTGTCACAAGTAAGAATTTGTGATTTTGTACACATTAATGTAAATCTACAAGCAGTTCAAAATTTAGGGTTTGAGTGATTTGTAAGGTATATATATACTTCGGTTATTTGGGATGTCACAATTACAAAGTTGGAATCATTCAATAATTCAACCACTAAGCAATTAAGAAATGAAGCACAAGCAGAAAGTTTAATGAAAAGCTAACTTCAAGTTTTTACCTAATATATACACTTTCATATATCTCCTAAGTGATAGGAGTCAAATGTCAATGATAAGTAAAAGTGTATACATACAATACACATCAAGTAAGTGGTAATGTGAATTTAATCCCAAATTGGATGCTGGGAGATTTCTGTCCAACTGTCAACTAGTGAAAACTAACATCTCCAGAACCATTGATGAATGCTGTGCCTGCACGCGATTGCAAATATTATGCTGTTAGTTAGTTAGAGTCTCTAACGTGATAAACAACAAACCGAGATGAGGAAGAGCAGAAAGGAATGGTACCTTGTAAGTTGTAATTCATTTACTGAGGTTTTGTAAGGATAATCACACGATTATGCCCAACCCTTATCTCACTGATACGACCTAGGTGACGAAGAACCTACAAGATGTCACAAAACAGACATCTAAAATATTAGTTTTAAGCTGACTTGAGGACTGTGAAGTTACTATAAATTTCATAAAATACATGTTGCAGTTGCAGAAAGAGCAGTCTTTCTGTTTCAGTCTCTTCTGTACCAATGTTATGGCTGGGATTTTTTAAGATGAGACCAGAATTTGACTAAAGGAAAGCACTTTTAAGTTTCAAATAACAAATTGTATTTTGAGAAGGAATGGGAATTGCTCATGTGAAGTAACATCACATTTTTAAACCTTACACACACTTAGCTTCATATTATAGCAGCAAAGATGGATACAGTATTATAACTGACAATAAAGGGTACTGTAACTATGACTAACGGGTATTGTCGAATATTGTTGCTGCAACCCTTTCAGCATGATTTTTCAGGGACAAATGCAATATTCCAGTTTTGCAGTACCTTTGCATCATAATAACACCATCAATCACTTCGAGCAAACAAGAAGCACAAAATTTAGAGCATCAACTTCCCATTTAAAAAGGATGTTCAATCATTCATATGCAGATTTTGGTGTCAAGCAGTCAGAAACTCAGAATTTCACAAAGCAGTCTACTAGTTAAATTTATGGATATAATTGTACAAGGGACACAGAATATAAAGCGCAAAATAGAAAATTACTCCAAATCCACTCAATCATGGTGAAATCTCACGTAATAATTCCTGGTCAGAGAGGCAATTAAGGTTCAGCAAACACACCATTGCTATAGTTTTCCAACAATGGACAGTGCAGCAGGTCATAAAAACAAATGAAAAGTTAAACAATATAATGTCTCTATTATTTGCACATTTATTATCTGCAGACCAGCTAGTTTAATATTTAATAAACAATTAAAGTGATCTATTCGCGGTGGCAAAACACTAAACAGGAAAATGACAAACAACCTTACCGTCAGTATTGCTTTTCCAGTATTGTCAAGCTTCAGTGAAGGTCCCTTTATGTCACTCTCAAGAAAAAAATGTTTTCCTTTAACTCCTTCAGTCATAGCAATGTCTCGCAACTCCTGCATAGAAGGGAAGAACAAAAAGCATTGAAGTAAAATCAACTAATCGAATACTATGGCATGCTGGCATGTACCCCTTAGAAAGGTGAAAGAAGATAACAGAAAGTTAGCAGCAAAACCAATTTGTAACTACATAGGTCCTTCCTGTATAAAGAAAAATGGTGTAGCTAATTGTTCGATGTTTTGAATTGAATTTTTTCACTCACCAAGGCTCTTTCCCATAAACTTTCTGGCAACTTCACAAAGAAAACCACAAACAAATCAATATCAATTGTGGATCAATAAACACGGAAAAATTTAAACGCAAACTCAATGAGCGTAAACCTTCTTTTTAGGGGCTGATATAAGCTGAGCAGTTGATTCAGCATATGCTGCCATATCAGTTACAGCGGCATTCACTTTCTCAAGGGTCAATCTTCCTCTCATGTATCTATTAACCAACAAGAGCCCGAATCAGACATGTTGCGCAGTAACACAAACACATATTTACAAGCAACATCACAAAAGTGCAAGATTGTTGGAACTCAACGATGATAAAGATGCTAGCTCATCTCCGGAAATGTACCACAAAGGAGGAGGTCCGCGTCCCTTTTTCTCCTGTGAGCAATAAATTCAATAATTCAACATCAATCCAATCAAACTCCCTTTTTCTCATTAAATCTTAATCATTTATTGATACACTTTATAATTAACGGTATATGCTTGCCTTAGCCAATACAACAGGCTCTTCATCAATCTTCAACGATCCAAGCGACAACAGGTTATTATCTTTGGAAGGATCAGACTGCAAACTATAACAAACAACAGGGGAACATCACAAAACCACTAAATTTTGAAGTTCACGAGTCACGAGGTAATAATCAAGGTCTCAAATAGCTCACTTATCATTCGAGTCACTTTGTAAAGCCATCGTTTTAACAGTTAGGTGTGACGGGACATGGATTGCCATCTCTTGCAGCTTTTTCTGCTGCTTTAGAGAAGCTTCAATCAATTTCTGCAATTCGAATCCATTGATTCATTAGTTTGTCACTAATCTTTCATTTTAATTTTATCAGATACAAAGTCTACTTGCAATCAATAAACAAACCCTAAGACAAAACAAACATAAACTGAGTGTGCATACCTTGGCTTTAGGAAGAGCTAGGGTTTCTTCACGCAGTCTATCTTTAATTGATTGAATTTGAAGCTCCATAGCTTTCACCGCTGCATCAATTGCTGTGAGATCAGCAACGCTACTCCCAGGATACACTAAAAAAATGTGATTTTAACAATCAATTGAAGCAAAGATGAAATAAATGATGCTCGATTTATAAAAAAAAAAAGTGAAAATGAAGTGAGAAAGGATAACTGTTTCGTGCGATAATGAGTTCTTGAAGATCAGAAATTTGAGTGTTGAAGGATAACATAATTGACTCTAAGGATGATCCTGCTTCTTTAGCTTCCATTGTTTGATCGTCCTGGATGTCAGTTGATGAATGGTGAGTGGTGACACTGCGGAGGACTGAAGAGGAGGAAAAATAGTTTGAATTTGGGATTTTGAGAGAGGTTCTGTTTGATACATCTTTTTAGTGTTTTGTTAGGCGGGAATTTTCTTTTTTGTTTTTAGAACTAGTTTGAAACTTTATTATACCTTATTTTGCTACAATTTCTGAGATCGTTTCATTCGTGAGACACGTTTTATTGGACAGGTTCAATTATATATATTTTTTAATCAATTTTAAAAATTAAAATGTAAATTTTATGACTTTAAAGACCAATTTAAAGATCTAAAAGCACAATTTTAAGGATTTTAAATTGATATTTTAAGTCATGAAATTTAACAGCTTCAAGATTTAAAAGTTCAATTTTAATATTAAAAAAACCAAGTCTAAGACGTAAAAGATCAATTGCTAGACTTAAAATTCTCATTTCAAATTTAAAGTATGATGACAAACATTAAAGTTGATATTACAAGCTTTGAAATTGACCTTTTAAATCTTAAAATTGGATTTTAAGTCTTAAAATTGTCCTTTTAAGTCTTGAAAATTAGAATGACAAAATATTCAAAAAAACTTTTTCAGTATGGGTCGATTGCACGTCTAAGACCGTTTCATAGGAGAGTATTTGTTTCAATTTTGGATTGTTTTTATGCATTATTTAATTTTTAAGATATGGTCCCAACATTTAATACACTCTATTAGTTAGTTTTTTTGTTGAATAAAATTTTTATAATAATAAAATGAAAATGAAATAAACTAAACAATCTCCGGCATAAAAAAAGTCGGTAGGGAAAAAGTTATTGAAAGTGAACATATTGTGCAATCAAATGCCCAAGATACATATAAGATATAACAAACCCAAAAGTAATTAAAACAAATTGGGTAGAGAGAGAAAGCTAGTGAGAGGGGCTCCAAACCCAGCGATGTTTTCGCGTGTGAGGAGTTCCTTGCTGAGTTCTTTTCAGACTGCGGAATCGGCTGCTGGGTTGCTATCCGGCTGTGAATAGGGTTGCCGTCGCGGTGGCTAGGGTTGCCGGCAAGGGCTGCGCATGGGTATTTGGTATGTTGCTGCTATGTTTTTCCAGTAACTCTTATGGCTTTTTGGGTAAAATTCAAGCAAGTTGGTCTTGTTTTTTTGTGCGAAATTGATAGGTTGCTCTTCTAATTTTCGATAAATTAAAGGAATTCTAGGTGATTGAGTCAGGCAATAGTGGGTCTTGTTGCAGGTTCTGTGTACGAAATTGAATCTAAGTGAATAATACAACGAATTTTGGCATTTTAAAACCCTAGTTTTGAGAAATTAGACCCCAATGTTGTCTGTATGCGATATGTACTTGGTTGCTTGAGGTTCTAACTTCTCCTTCACGATTTGCCTGTGATTTGGTAGACTTTTTTTTTTTCCAGTAGCAGGCTGTACAATTTTCGAGTTTGTCCTTGTGGGTGGGCGTCTAATACGGCTGCCTAAGGTGGTGCTGTGGTTGTAGGTGAAGTCCGACTGAAGTGGGTTGTTGTTGGGCATCTTTTCGATCTCCTACATGGGTAGACCTAGAAAGGACCCTCTTAGCTCACCCATTAAGGCTAAGAAACCGGATGCCTCCACTCTAAGGATGAGTAGTGGCTCTCTAACATAGAGAGTCAAAACCCATCAGCTGCTGAGTTGGCGGTGATGCAGGCTGAGATCACCGGACTCAAGTCCATCTTGGAGTTCATGAATATGGAAGTTGTACCGGAGGGGGCCTAGTCCGAGGGACGCGAGGCTGCTACTACTTCTGGCATGAAAGATGTTGGGCAATTAATTCCTGGCCCAATCGTTCTCTCGTTGCAGCAGCGTTCCCCGTCACGTATGGAGGCTGCTGCCAGTGATGGTGGGCAGAAGGGATATGCTACGACTCGTACTCTTTTGGTTCCCGATGGTATGGCTCTAATTTTTTTTGCTCCCTCTGTTTCGAATGGCATTGCGCGTGCCAATGTGGATAAGGTTGAGGTTACTAAACTGAAAATGAAATGGCAATTTTCTTGTGCTATGTTCATTGTTGGCTTTAAAGCTAGTCTAGCAACTTTCACTTCATTCATTAAGGCTAAATGGCCACAACTAGAGAGGAGTAATAGTATCTTCAAAATAACCCAAGGCAATATAGCAAATCATAGAAGTAACCCAAGGCAATGCAAAAGACTTCATGCCAACTAGTATCTTTATCGTTTTCTTTGGCACATATAGAGAGGAACGGTCCTTCACTTCATACTTGATAATCTTCAAAATAAGGTCAGTGGACTTAACTTTTGCTTGACAAATAGCCTCTTTTTGAATTTTCATATTTGGTACACCAAGCAACTCAAGGCAATACAAAAGACTTTTTTCTTGATCTCGAAGATTCTCCATTTTTTGCAGCTAGATTGCTAAGCGAGGATATTCTAACTTAAAGCCAAGCCACAACAGGCATACATCTAGGCAAGTTTTACTAAATCTGCAAGCAAAGAACAGATGGTTGGTGGATTCAATTTCATCACCACATAGTGGACATAATTTATCTGGTACGCCCAGCTTGAATAGTCGGTCTTTGGTCTTTAGTATATTGAGGAAAACAAGCCATAGAATGATCTTATCTTAGGAAGTGCATGCCTTGACCAAACCATCCTTGCCCATATCACCTTCTCAGAGGGCAATTTCTAGTATACCTTGCTAATGGAGTAGCTACTTTGCTCCATCCAATCCCATAATTTCTGGTATACCTTTCTAATGGAGTAGATTTTCTACTGCTTGAGTTATTCAAAGAAAAAGATGCAATCCTTAACTTATTATTTTTTTTTGGCAATTAAAGCTATTATTAACAAAAAAAGCACTCCCCAAACGCTGAAAGGGGAGTAACAAAACCCACAAAAGGGAGAGTCAAACATACATCCAAACAAACCAACAACGAAAACAGAAAATAATTATACAAGAAGAAATTGTTTCTGTTCATCAGAAAGCCTAGCTGTAACATTGAAAATCACTAGTCACCCGAGTTGATGCTCATCCATGCTCGTACCACCAAAATTAACTAAACATAGAAGATGATCTCAGCCCATGACATAGTAACAACAAGAACCTTAGTATTATGCTTCTTCTTACTCAACTGATTCATGAGACGAACATTTTGGTCAAAGAAAGAAAGCCACGAAAAGTCTCTACAAACAAAGGCTTTAACCTTTCGAATATACTCACAATCCCCAAACAGATGATCCCTAGTCTCAGGAGCACCATTACACAACCTACACATAGGATCCCAAGACATTCCCCACTTACGCAATCTATCAATAGTAGGAAGCTGGTTAAGGATAGCTTGCCACATACACACTACACTTCTTGGAGTCGCCCTGTTATTACACCAAATAGCCCTTCAAGGAACCTTAGGATGAGTCCCTAAAAGCTTCTTGTAAGCAATCTTCATACTAAATCGACCATGCGAAGCACAAGCATTTAAGTCATGAAGGTTATCAACCAAAGACCTGCTATCAAAAATCTTCGCAAGCATCTAAGAGGCAGTATTGGGCACATCATAGTTAAAAACATCAGAATGCTTGAGGTAACAATCATTAATCCACCGAATCCAAAGCCTATCTTTTTTATGAGCAAAGGAGCATAAATTCTTCAACATAGCAGTCTTATTCCAAAGATCTAATTGACTCAAATTAAGTCCACCATATGACTTGGGAAGACAAACAAAACTCCAAGCTACACGAGGTTTAGCTTTAGAGTCACGCCCACCACTTCAAATGAACTTATTACACGCGGCTTCGACCATCTGAATGATTTTGGAAGGAAGAATAAAGATCTGAGCCCAATAGGAGTGCATACTCTGAATCACACTATGAACCAGCTGAATTCTATCTGCCAAAGAGAGATTCCTAGTAGCCCAATGAGTAATCCTACTCGTGATTTTCTCCACCAACACAAAACAATCATGAATACCAAGCCTCTTAGTAGATAAGGGAACCCCTAAATATCGAAAAGGAAGAGCACCCTTGGAAACCTGACTAGCATGGCAAGCCTAAGACTTAACTCCTCACTAGAGGTGTTCAACGGGCCGGGTCGGGTCAAAATCTTAACGGGCCGGGCCGGGCCGGGTCACTATTAATTTTTAATGGGCCGGGCCGGGTCAAAGCCCTTTTGACCCGACCCGACCCGACCCATTAAGATTTTATTTAATTTTTTTTAATAATAGATTTTATTTAATCTTTTGATCTTACTAATTGAACTTACTGTTACAAACACATTTTAAAACGCAAGTATATGAAGATACATACTGCCAAATTAATCAACAGCAAATTTCAACACAATACTAACAGTAAGTATATGAAGCAACTAGCATAATGTTCTGGTACACATATTCTGCCAAACGTAAGGAGTCAGCAAATTTCCAAAAAGAGTAATCAATTCCTCAGCATCATCATAATCAATACTAACATAATCAATCATATATCATCATCTTCATCATCATCCTCAGCATTTTCAGCTTCTTTGTTTGTCTTATTAAAAGAGTAATCAATTCCGATGTCCAAATGAAACTCATCATCCTGACGGCGCCAATCTTGTACACATATTAAGGCTTGAACTGTTTTCGGCTTTAATGAGCTACGATTAGGAGATATTGTTTTCCCTCCGATGCTAAATGCAGATTCTGACGCTACACTGCTAACAGGAATACTAAGTAAATCTCGTGCCATAATCGAGAGCTCAGGGTACCTCATCGAAGCAGAATGCCAATATTCTAATACATCCAAATCGGAATGGAAATCAACACGTGGCTCGGCTAAATACATATCAAGCTGTGACTTTCTAGACTCAACATTCCCACTTTGTGACGTAAAACTCTCAAAGTCGTGAAACATATTATGCTCATCAACTTGTCTTAGAGGGGGAACAATAGGTGATATTGAACCTTGTAACTTATACTCATTGTACAAAGTCCTCAAGGTAGTCAACACTTCTTCCACTTGTTTTAAAGCCACATCATTTCCTAACCCCTTGCTCAAGCAAAATTCAACAAATTTAACCTTAAACCTAGGATCAAGGATGGCCGCACATGAGATGTTGATTGTTATATTAAATTCAAATTTAACCAACACAGACAAATACTTGTCAAATTTTTCCCAATCAGAGCTTGAAGGTACAAGAGGTTTGAAATAAATGTTCACCGACCCCAAACTATCAAACACATCTCTGTAATATAAAGCATTGTCAAGCATTTTAAAAGTCGAGTTCCATCGAATTTTCATGTCCAAGCTCAATTTTCTCTTATCATTTAAATGGAGAGTAGTAGCCTTGTCATAGAATTCTTTACTCCTAGAGGGAGATTTTGTAACCATTTTCACCAATTTTCTTATCATCTCTAAATTGTCATCAATCAAAGCTACGATACTTTAAATGGCTAATCATCAAGTCATTATATGAAGCATTGTCTACTGTTAAACTCATCACCTTATGTTCTAAGTTCCATTGATTTAAGAACATCCAAATTTCTTCTGCAACATTTTCCCCATCATAAGGAGGTGACAAACCCCTAAATCTTAGGATTCTTTTGTTTAACTTCCAGTTTTTATCTACAAAATGTGCAGTTACACAAATATAATGTTGCTTTGAGTGTGATGCTTTCCAATTATCAGTAGTCAAACAAATATGACCGGGTGCCTCAAGTAAAACCTTTTTTAAACTCTCCCTCTCTGAATAGTAGTAGGCAAAAAGATCCCTAGTCAACGTGGCTCTACCAAACGGAACAAATTCAGGGGTTACACTATATAACATGCGCCTAAACCCTTTTTCATCAACAGTTGACAAAGGGTGGTTGCCTTCCACAATATAGAACAAAATATTTTTTTTTAAGACATTCATATCAAAAACAAAAGCATCCCCATCTTCCTCATCATCACCCCCATCCCCAATTTGTAAGCCCTCTGGTCTTTTTGGACACCTTAACAAATGTCGTTTTAAATGAGATGTGCCACTATTAGAGCCGGCGACTAAAACTAAATTGCAATGTGAACACTTTGCAGAAACTACCATACCTTTTGCATCAGCTATTTCTTGAAACTCAATCCAAACCTTCGAATTTTTTTTCCTCTTACGTACAGGGCCGGTATATTCAATATATCCATCTTCAACTTGTTGCTCCCCTTCCATATGAAAACCTGAACACATAATTGTCATTATAAATTATCAAGAAGCTAAACAATATTAATCCTAGAATTGTTCAAATTTTGCCCAAAACACATAATAATATCAATCCCCAGCTTTGTCACTGCTTTTTTTGTGAATAATTTATACAACTAAATTAGAGTTAAAATTGCAATTATTGACCAACCAACTTTGATCGGTGCAAATTTTATTCAAGGGGTTGTAATGTAATGCTGTATTCATCTATAAAGTTCTACATTCTTCACCTCTTTCTTTCTCCATTGATATGATTTTTATGGGTGTATTTTTTTGTGCTAAATCAAAACGTGCTTCTGCTTCTTTGTGCCGTGTTCTTGTCATTCATGAATATTAATTATTGATTCACATCACTCAAATTTCAAGGAATTCAGGTACCGATACTTTTTTTTTGTTTTTTAATTTTTAGATTCTTAATACTTTGGTAGAGCAAACAAAAATTATATACTAGAAAATACTGAAATTTTGAAGAATATTTCAACGAAGTGAGAAATATAGGAGAAATCATACCTTCAGCGAGATTAATCGATTGAAATCTGCGAAGCTAGGGTTCTTGATTGATTAATTTGGGGGAAAAATCAGAAAACATTTTGGTAGAGCAGAAAAATTTGTGAAGAGGAAAAGTAAGAGTAGCGAGTTTCCTTTAAAATTGACCCGACCCTATTATGACCCTTTAATGACCCTTTATTTATCCATTATAGTAAAGCCCAATATTGACCCGACCCATTAATGACCCGCCCCGTTAATGACCCTTTAAAATTGACCCGACCCTTGACCCGTTGGGTCGACCCGCCCCGTTGAACACCTCTACTCCTCACTAAGACCCGTAGTGTAAAGAGCACTCTTAGCTTTACTAATAGAGAGGCCAAAAGTCAAAGATAAATCATCAAAAACCAGGGTGAAAGCATGCATAGAAGGAACTGAACAACAAGAGATAGGCCGAACATCCTTCTGCTGGGAAGCATTAGCAGTCTTTGGAACAAAAGTGATAGACGTAATGTTGATAGGAGAGTACAACGCACCGTCATTAAAGAATTGAGAAACAACCAAATATACATCCTCTTTAATAATATCCCAAGCTACATTAAGAAATGCGAACTAAAACCATCAAGACCAAGACTTTTAGACTCATCAATGTCTCTAAGATCATCATCTATCTCCGCCCGGCTAACACGCTGAATAAGTGTTTGAGCCTGAGCCATGGAAAACTGAAGACCAGCACGCATAGCCTGAATATCAATACCCTTTAGAGAAACAATAGCCTTCCCTAAAAGATTTTGATAGAAGAGAGTATAAGATCTTCTAATGGCATCAGGATCCGTAACTATCTCCCCATGATCATTAACTAAAGCATCAATTTTATTCTTCTTAGTTCTCTCTTTTACAATACTATGGAAATACTTAGAATTGAATCCCCCTCATAAAGCCAATCAATCTGAGCCTTCTAACGCCAACCACTCTTCCTAATACGAAGTCATTTCCATAGCATATCGCTAGCATGGATCTCCTAACAATGAAGAGCCTCAGAAAAAGGGGAATGCTAAAGAGCCACTTGAACGTGATCCAACTCAGACCTCCAAAAAGCAGATCTTCTCTTGAAGGTTCTTAAAATGAGTAAGATGAAGGTATCTTCAAAACCCTCAATTCATTCCAAACCAATTCAAGCCCATGACCCTTACGTGTAAAATACCAAGCCTGCTAAACCACAAAGCGAAAACCACCAAGCCTGCTAAACCACAAAGCGAAAACCACCAAGCCTGCTAAACCAAGCCTGCTAGACAGATAAAAAAAGTACCGAAACGATCTACCATAACCAGGAGAAATCTACGCAAAGGACACTAAGGGGAAATGATCAGAAACATGAGGATTCAAATAATGCATAGAAAAACTAAAATTCTGGTGAATCCACTCCTCATTGATAAAACAATGATCAATCCTAGAGGCCCTGCCATTAGAATCTACACCTTTATTGTTCCAAGTAAACTAATGCCCGATAGAATTAGGGTGAAGCCGGCCAGTAGCAGAAATACAATCCAGAAAATATTTCATCTCATAGTTAGAGACTTTCCTACCATGCCCTCGATGAGAGGGGTCATACACCGCATTAAAATCCCCCATAACAAGCCAAGGCCCTTGAAGAGAACCCCATAACTGCTGAAGCTCATGCCATACAGGTCTCCTACCAGCAATGACACGAAACTTAGACTCGTCCAATGCATAGAGTTATCAACCCACGTCCAAGGAGCAATAAGCTTTTGAGAATGCACAATAAGCTCCTTAACTCTAGTCTCAAAAATACCAAATAAAAAAACTCTATGAGTAAGCAGAAACTTACCCACCTCCTTAGCCTTGAAAGAAAATCCAAGGCCTCGAACATTCCAAGCAAGACAATTCATGAGGCACTGATGGGATTAGGTATCCCAACACCTTCCAACACAAAAAATCTTTTAGCAGAATGTTTATGAGTAACAAACGTCCATTCACTCTCAAGCTGGCCAAAACCCACATTACCCCAACTCAGACAACCCAGTAACAACCTTTGATGCTCCTGGACTAGGCAAAGCCCCTGACTTACTAGACTACTAAAGCTGTTGCTGAGCAGTGGGAATCGCAACCTACTGGACAGTCACATTGGAGGCCTACTGACCCTTCTGACCCTTAGACCCACCATGCTTAGCAACCGGAACAAAACCACTGACCATCCTCCTACTAGACACAGGTTTAGCCTGCATACAAATGTGCCCTAGTGTCTGACATTTAGGGCAGAAATGAGACACCCACTCAGCATAATAAGCTTAGCTAACACACCTTACCAACCTCATCCTCCACGAGCACTTCCTTAGGCAAAGGTTTGGATACATCAATTTCAACCAAAATACGAGCATAACACAAGATAGCCCGATACTGGCGATGGTTCATTTTCTGCCCCAAGCCTTCCATAGGGAATGTGAGTAGAAAGTCTTGAACGTGAGGTTTCCGGGTAGAGCTAAGAATGGCAACTTGTCTTTGGGTGAGCCTGTAATTAGATGCAAGACTTTTCTCAATAATATTAAAATAAGCCCCTGCCAATGTTTTGATCATATGGGTGGCTGATAGAGCTTTATTATTATATTATTATATTATTTTATTATCTTTATTATAGTTTTTAGTAGTCAATTATTAATAACGTCTACTTTATATGTAATAATGTAAATTTTATTATTATTAGTATTATTATTAGTGAAATTATTATTATTATAAATATTTTTATATTATTAGTATTATTATTATTTTTATTGTAATTATTAGTTTTATTATTATTATTAAGTTTAATTTCAAGAAAGAAGGAAAGAAATGAAGCAGAAAGCGAAACAACAATTAGTCGCGGCTCGCGCGTTTAGTCGCAGCCCGCGACCTGAGTGCCCCGTATTTTTTAAAGTTGTCGCTTCCACATTTTGCTTTTGGAACGCAATTGGATGAAAATAGCAACAAGTTTGAAAAGAGGATGGCTTGAATTCAGAGCAATGATGTCTTCTCTTCTCCTACTTACTAAGTAAGCTTTTGTAATCTAGTATTTAAGGAATGGATTGTAATAGTTTGATAGAGAGAAAATCAGAAATAGAAGCTTTTAGTTCTCAAAACCTTTGATAAATTCAATTTAGGGTTGTAATTAAGGAAGATCTTAAGAAATTCTTTCTTCCTCATACTTTTGAAGAAGAAGGCCATTGTTGGCTAAGGTTTTATCTTGAGGAAAGTTAGTATCCTCTTTTGTCATTAATTGTAAGTCTTCCTCTCTTATTAATCTAATCAGCTTTGATAATCTCTTTGCTTTTGAATATGAATTGAATTGGATTAATCGGAATACTTAGTCGCAAATAGGTTTTCTAATTTGCTTATTCACATGTTATTAAATTGGATTGCTTTATCTAATTTAAATGAAGTAGCAACTTGAATAATTTATAAAACTTTCTTTAGTTTGTAAGTTATTTAAGAAGGATTATTATTATGGTTAATTGTAATCTTGCTTTGGTTTACAATTCCATAAGTTTGTTGATTTGTTAGGATGTATACTTGCAGCTTTTCATTTATGCAATTATAATCAAGATAAGGATGTTTTTCCTTTCAATAGACTCGTCGATTGTGTTAATTTGGGAAGATTGAATTTAATGTGTGAATTTGGAATACTAACAAAGTACTAAAGAATCGTTTTACTTGTTTACAACCACTTAATCTTATTTAGTTGATTTTTGTCAATTTAATTAAGTTTGTTCATCTCTACACTTAAATCCCCCTTTTTATATTAGTGATCATATCTATAAGATAAACCTACATCAATTTGAAGGTCCTACTTCCCCTGTGGATCGAACCTCTATTTACAATTATATTACTTAGTTGTATTATATTTTGGACTAGTTGTAAATTATGTTGACAAGCATAAACGACTGTGAAAACAGTTCTGTCAGTGGCAGCGGGTTCATCGTTGAGAGAAATAGAGTTGGAGCCACAAAGAACCCAAAAGAGACCAAGATCACGTTCAAAAGTCGAGCCCCGGGAGGAAATATCATTGTTGGCTAAGATCTTAGCTTGGAGCGAACTGGTTTGAAGGCGCGAAGCAAGAAAAGCATAATTAATAACGTCGCCTACCAAGTAAATGCCAAGGCCACCCATCTTAATAGGGAGGGTGGCTAACCTCTATTGTCAGTCGTCAAAACCGGGCCTAGAGGCTGTAACAATCTTTTCCAAAGAAGAACATAAAGCAATATCAAACTAGACCTGTGCATCCCCGATTCAATCTAAAGGGCAAGTCCTCAACGCATAGAATAACCTACTAACCCCACCACAATAAGCGAAATAGGAGAAGCTCACGTTGGGTTTATGGAGTTTGTTGATCGTTGTCATGAGCTCAATAGTTTTAGAAACCCTCTTTTAAGAAAAATCAGGACAAAAGCTTTGGTTTGTACTCACCGGTCCACCAATAAGTTTCACTCCTGCACAAGGGCGAGATATGTTGGGTGGGAAGACCCCGTCCTCTCTACTCATGGGGTCCTCCGTAGGTCAGAAGAGTTCGTTCTTGTCTAGATTGAGAAATAAACCACGAGACGACCCTTCCTCCATAATAATTTGTAAGGACTTAACGACTATGAGAGTATCTCCAACAATAGTGCCATTATCAAGATACCAAGCCTAGAGGTTAAGATTGCAGGACTGATGAATTTTCAAGACCAAGGGTTGTAGAATAAGGGAGAAAAGGAGAGGGCCTAAGGGGTCCCCTTGTTGAACACCTTGGCAGGACCATAGAATAGAGTCACCATAATATAGCCGAGCTGGTTGTGAATAACAAAATTCCACCCAAGGGGCAAGGGAAGGGCACTGCAACCTTGTTTCAGCCAACATGACACTCCAATCCACTAAGCTGAAAGCATTTTGAAAATCCACCAAGAGCATGAAGAAACCAATAATGTCACCTTTGCATTCAACGAGTCGATTAATAGAATGAAGAATAGGTGTGCAATGTTCCCCCAACAACCGACGCCTCAACCTTAGATACAAGTCGCCGCCATACCGTACCAACTGCAATAGGATGAATACCACCCCTCGGCTTAACCAAAGGGGTAAGCGGTGCACTTGCTATAGAATTAACTCCAAAAACTTATTTTTCGATCTCCGTACTAACTACTATAGGACGAATGCAACCTCCTTCTTCTTCTTCTTCTTCTTCTTCTTCTTCTTATTATTATTATTATTATTATTATTATTATTATTATTATTATTATTATTATTAAATTATTATTATTATTATTATTATTATTATTATTATTATTTTTTATTTATTTATTTTATTTATTTTTTTTTTAGGTTCACTTTCTTGAAAAGCCTAACTAAGAAAATCCATCTTCGAGTGCTCAAAAATTACTTCTTCTTGTTGTTGTTGTTGTATCTATATGTGTTAAACTCTCATTCAATATTTTTCCGCTCATTTATGCTGTCGTGGCAGTTGATATTTATTAAAAAATCATTTCTTAAAATACTAGAATTTATTTTTAAGGTGCAGAATAAGATTTTGTAAACTTAATTATTTCCCAATTAGAGGTGTTCAACGGGGCGGGTCGACCCAATGGATCAAGGGTCGGATCACATTTTAACGGGTCATTAGCGGGTCGGGTCAATAATGGGGCGGGTCATTAGCGGACCTTGGTGTAAAGGGTCGGATTGGGTCGAATAAATATAAGAGTTAATTGCGAAAAAAAATTGGCCACTTTTTTTTAATTTTTAAATGATATTATTATTATAAACATAAGTGGATCGACCCAACGGGTCATAAAATATAATAAAAAAGTTATTTTTATTAACTTTTAAAAAATGGGTCAAAGTGGATCGGATTTAGACGAGCTTGACCCGCCCCGCCCCGTTTAAGATTTGACACGTCCCGCCCCAACCCGACCCATTTAAATTTTGACCCGCCCTGCCCCGTTGAACACCTCTATTCCCATATATGATTGAGTTGTTACACCTATATTATTTCCAAACTAAAATGTGACTAAAATGTAAATCAATATCATTTTTCAATATGATCTCCAAAATAAAACAAAATAGTATTTTGATATAGCAAAATTATTTTGTAATTTTAATTAACACCCGTAGAATAATATTGTTCCTAAATTTATAAATCAGTGTAGTTTTATGAATTTATTTATCAGCCATAAAATAATAACAATAACTCATCTTTGTGAGACAGCATATAATATAAATTTTTTGTAGCATTGTTTATGGAAACATTTATTTAGAATATTATGCATATATTATAAAGGTATAAAATTAACTCAAAAACTTAGTTTTCGATCTCCGTGCATGACACGGGTATCTATCTAGTTATTATTATTATTATTATTATTATTATTATTATTATTATTATTATTATTCATTATTATTATTATTATTATTTATTAATTTATTAATTTATTCATTTATTATAAAACCGTATTTCATTTCATAGAAAGAGACTTTACAAGAAGTTGGTAGGGACTCGAGCAACAATTTGAACACCCACATTCTTTTGAATACAAAAATCTTGTCTCTGAAAAATGTATGCCCTAAACTTGGTGCTACCTACGTTTCCTTGATAAAAGATCGAGCGCGTCTTCACCAAAGGTAAATAAAGCAAAATATATAAATTTATAACCATTCTCCTCACACTTAATTAGCAATATATGAAAATATCTCATCCTTAGTAATCTATTATTGTAGTACAATGACGTACATTAATACATAGCAAACATTGTTAATACTCTTTGATTAGTTATTAATTGTCCACTTTTAATTATCCTGCATGTACGTTAATACGTTCATAATTTATGTTTTGGGATTAAAATACAAAAGCAAAATGTTTATCATTTTATATTTTCCTTAACTAATTAATTGGTATAAGAGCAAAATGTTGCATTTTCACATTTATCTCTATCAATTGCAAAGAATGTCCAACAATGCTAGCCTTTGAGTGAAACGTTAATGTGATTATGATACTATTTTTATAGCTAATCACTCACTTATTATTTTTCTTTATCCGTTTTTTTTTATATTTTTATATAACTATTTAATCAATTCTTTGAAATCATTTGTTTAAAAACTTTAATATATACTTCACTATTTTTAATAATGACATTAACCAATAATATATTATAGTATGATTTTAAAAGTGTATTACGTATAAAAATTCTATAAAATATTTTGCCCCGAACTGTATAGCTTAGGTCAATCCTTGGTGCACCTAAACATGACATGTGTTTATATTGCCAGAGGTATATTTCCTCTCTAAAGTGTCTAGTGAATCGATCTTTTGAAAGATGTCCATAAAAGAACATGTGTAATTTTTAAAACATTCTATAAATGTAAATTCTGAATAACTTTACAAAGTGTATGACTTCATGATTTTTGCAAAACGTGTAGTAGTATATTTCAATTTATGAAGAAATATCTATATACTTATATATTACTATTTAAGTGAATGCTTTTAGATATATATGATTTGAAACATGGTAAATGACATGTTATTTGACGTGTCTATGGGCGACGTAGATCACATGTTATTAGTGCATTTTAATAAATTAATTTGAGAACATGTATTTTTAGGGATGAAAATTTAGTCTGAATCCGATCCTAGTCCGACTCGATCTGAAGAAAATATTCTGATTTGAGTCCGAGGAAAAAGTCATCCGACTCCAACTCCGAGTTTATGATCCGAGTCCGATTTAGACAAGGACCAGAGTTGGATCTTATTAAAAATCCGACACTCCGACCCGGCTCCGACCCTGAAGGAATTGCGACTTTGAATTTCATTTCTACACCAATATTTTGATTTTGAAAAACTACTTGGTATTTTTATTTAGATTAATGATTCAGAATACGACAAATCAGATCAAGAGAAAAAAAATACGCCAAATTAAAATGCGAGAAAATTTTGTTAAATTATAGTTGTATGACTATTTCTCTTGTTAAACTTGAATTTAAATTAAATATTTTTTTTGTTAAATTGTATTTGAAAAATATATTTTGATAATTTTGTATGCTTTAAAATCATTAGTATAATATCACAACGATATTGTTTGATATTAATCCGACTCCGTTGGAAGTCCACTACAAAAAAAATACAATTTTCCGACTAAAAGAATTTCCGACTAACCGAAACAGTCGGAAATTTCCGACTGATTTGCCGACCAATATGCGTTACTCGGAATTCCCGACTAAATTGCTACTGAATTTGTTTTTAGTCGCAATTTAAAATTGGAAAATTAAATTCCGACCAATTTCCGACTGAATTAATTGGAAAAATTTCCGACCAAACTCCAACTAATATTCAGTCGGTAGTCAGTCGGAGATCTCTATTACAATTTACAAGCACTACAACATAATTTGCTTCTAGTGAGATATATGTAGCGACATTTAATTTAAATGTCGCTATTTCAAATTTCTTGTAGTTTATATAGAGGATTTAGTGACATTTATTAGACCTTTTAGCAGCATATTAAAAAGTCACACTAAAGCTTTTAGCGACATAGGATCTAGTGAAATTTCTCACAAATGTCACTATAGATTATGGTGACAATTACATATGCCACTAAAAACCAAATTAAGTGTCTCTAAATCACGTTATGGTGGAATTAAAAATAAAAACCAATAATTATTACACTACAAATATGAATTAGTGACATTTTTTTAATGCCACTAAATCCAATGTCACAAAAAACTAAATTTGTTGTAGTGAAGTTTGCAATTTATTTTGGTTGGTAATGATTAATTTGTCTGGCACTATATAATTTTGTTTCCAATTTATTTTCATTTGCAATTTTTTTTAATTTTTTTTAGAAACTTGTTTTTATTTACTTTAATTTGGTTTGTATTGATTAAGTATTAACTTTGACTAAAATCCACAACTTCTATTTATTTTCTTTAACTTGACTTACTAGTTTAATTTGTCAGAACTCGAAAAGTATATTTTATTTGATTAGTTTAATTTGTTTATCTTGTTTGACTTAATCTCCTATTATTTGGGTATTATTATTTTGTCTCTTGTCATTAATTCACTCCAACTAATAATAATATTACTCTAGTACGACTAATTATATAGTAATACAACTAATTAATAACATACTAATAATGCACTAATACGAGTAATAACATAATATACTAATACAAATAATAATATATTAATACTACATTAATATGACTAATACTATGACTAATAATACATTATTACGACGCATATAGACTAATACAACTAATAAGATATTAATACTAATACGACTTATAGTACACTAATACGACTAATAGGAATAACAATATACGAATACAACTAATACGCGTAATAATATAGGAAGAATGCACTAATGAACTAATTATAGAGTAATAATAATAATACTCCATACACTAATACAGCTAAAAATAAACTAATACGAGTTATAATGCTGTAATAATAATAATAATAATAATAATAATAATAATAATAATAATAATAATAATAATAATAATAGTCGCTCCCTACTGAGCAGATGACAAGGGGCAATTTTGGCCTTTAGGAGCTTCGTATGGGATGATTATGTTAGTCTCATGAACCTTTTTGTAAGCTTCGGCTATTTTTCTGGCATTTTATAAAATTTACTTGCCAAAAGAAAATAATAATAATAATAACAATAATGATAATAATAATAATAATAGTAATAATAATAATAATAATAATAATAATAATAATAATAATAATAATAATAATAATAATAATAATAATAATAATAATAATAATAATAATAATAATAATAATAATAATAATAATAATAATAATAATAATAATAATAATAATAATAATAATAATAATAATAATAATAATAATAATAATAATAATAATAATAATAATATACTAAGTTGGGTCGCAACCTGGTCGGTAATTTGGTTGGAAAATCTTATTTTATTTTTTTTTTGCCATTTTTGGTTTAATTCTTAAATAATGCTTAGCGACTAAATTCCGACTATGTGGGTAATCAGAAGTTTTCGACCAAATGGGTAGTCGGAAATTAGTCGGAAATTTCCGACTGTTTTCCTAGTAAAATGATTTACCGGCCAATCTGAGCCGACTAACCCTGAAAAGTCGATATTTAATCGGTATAGCTCTATACCGACTAAACTCCGACTATTTCGCGTAGTCGGAAATTTGCATTTTTTTTGTAGTGGTCCGAGAGTCCGAGTCGGGGCAAACTTGGAGTATGCATAATCCGACTACGAGTGGAGATGGACTGAAAAAAAAAGTTCGACTATTATCCGAAGCAAAGTCGGAGTATGTATAATCCGAGCTGGGTCCGACCCATTGCCATCCCTATTTATTTCCCTTAAACTATATTAGTTTTAAATGTATGTTTTGACGCCTTACATAATCTGAATGTGGTGGATACCCCATTTTTACTTTTCGCTAATATGAGATACTCGCTTTTATTCACCCTAATAGTCTCATTTGACTTTTGACACTGTTCACCAATCACTCTTTAACTTGTATTTTATTCTTAATTTATAAGTTACAACATGGTCAAGTGAGTTATTGTTTAATTCGTTTCAATGCAAAGATCATTAAAATCAACTTTTTAAATTTTAATTACGCACAATTAGAGATATTAATAATAAAATTATTGTATTGGCGAATGTGCTAGTCAAATGAAGCTATTAGGGTGAATATGAGGGAGTAATATTCACGTGTTTTATCATTTTTTAATAGAATTAATTGTGAATTACAGCCTTGATGTTTATGCCTTTTGCGAATTACAATCATGATGTTTTTTTTTGCGAATTACAACCACCAAGTTTTGACAGTGACCTCCATTACGGCCAAATGACCGGTTATGACCGTTGACCAGCACAATTACCTTTGATTTTTCTTTTTTTTTTTTTTATTTTATTGTTTTTTTTTTGAGTATTTTTTTCTTTTTTTAATTTAATTTCATTCATCCCCAATAATCTTTCTCTCTCCTCCTTCTTCTTCATCATCTTCATCCTCTTCATCCTTAGTAAACTTCAAACACTCCTTTAATCTTTAAAGTCACCATTAATCTTCCAAGACCCAATTTCTCTCTAAAGTCCAAACCCTAGATTTCTTTCCACCATCATCTACTGGTGAAAAATCACTTTCCTTACTTTGTTCTTCCACCAACATCAACTGTTACATCATACCAATTTTATCCCATCTTTTGGATCCTTTGGAAATCTTTTCACAGAATTCGAGTCTTTTGAACGAATGACCTAAAATAGTGGGCAATTCCCCAGTTAGTGAATTATCAGCAAGAGCCAGAATACTAAGCTTAGTACATAACCCAAGTTCAGAAGCAATACTAGAATTAGAGAACAAATTTATATGAAGTTCAGTTAGTTTTGATAGATTAGAAAAGATGGGTGATATTGACCCATTGAACAAATTCACAGATAGGTCAAGGTACTCAAGATTCGAAAGATTAGAGAACAAAGATTCTGGGATTAACCCAGTTAAATGATTGATTGACAAATCCAGATAAGTCAAATTCTTACACCCAAAAATTAAGCTAGGAAATTCTCCAATTAACTCATTATACCTTAAATTTAAGTGGGTTAATATAGGCATGGAATTAAACTTAGACCAATTATTAGGAGTTTCAAGGTAATTTGACGCCAAATCTAGGGTTTTTAACTTTCTCAAATTGCTAATTTCAGGAGGAACTATATCAGCAATGTTATTAACCCTAGATTAGAGGAATTTTGATTGTTTCAGGTGTAATTGGTTCTTTAATTAGGGTTCTTTAATTTGGAGAGAAATTGGGTCTTTGAAGATTAATGGTTATTTTGAAGATTAATGGAGTTTTTGAAGTTTATTAGGGATGAAGAGGATGAAGATGATGAAGAAGAAGGAGGAGGAGAGAGAAAGATGATTGGGGATGAAAGAAATTAAATTAAAAAAAGAAAAAACGAAAAAAAACTCAAAAAAAAAAGAGAAAAGTCAAAGGTAATTGTGTTGGTCAACGGTCATAACCGGTCATTTGGCCGTAATGGTGGTCACTTTCAAAACTTGGTGGCTGTAATTCGCAAAAAAAAACATCATGACTGTAATTCGCAAAAGGCATAAACATCAAGGCTGTAATTCACAATTAATTCTTTTTAATATTATAAAAAGAATAATTTGTGAATTACTGCGTTAAAGTTTATGTTGACCCTTTTCGGTTTTGATGATGACTACACTTAAGATAACAACTATATTTTAGAGATTATGTGCAGGTCGATATCCGGTCTTGATAACGATCGTTCATAGTGCCTACGACTTGGTCTATGAACTTTGTATATGTCAAAAATATCTAAGGAAGTTAGATAAGGAAGATAGTTGTTCTACTGTTCCTAGATTAATATTCTGAAGAAACTATTTTTCTGATTTTTTTGATGTTGTATGGATGAGATTAATTTGTTGCATCGTTGATTTAAGGGAAATTCTACATGGTAAGCATTAGGTTAAGGGAAACGTTTGTGATAACTAATTTTATTTTATTTTCTACATGGTAAGCACCAACTATTTCAAAACTACCTGTCGTAACTATATAACCCAAAAAACGTTTCAATGACCGTTAACTTGTGAAATTACAATATTGCCCTTGTTAATTCTTCATCATCATCTTCTTCTTCCTTTGCATCCATACCCATTTTCTTCAAAATGGCCTTGCTTACACAAGCTCTTTATCATAATACCATGAGTAAACTTGTCTTCATACCCTCTCCTTCTAATTTGCTCCAATACAACATTCGAAGCATCATAACAACCTTCCTCAACTAATGAATTCAACAGAATGTGATAACCAACATTATCCAAATCAAGTCCATGAAAGAGCATTTTGCCAAACTTTTGTAGTGCAATATCAACTTTTCCAGTTAAAGCATACCAAGTAACAAGCATATCATTAAACCTAATTTTATGCATGTTTCTCTGCTTTTTAAAATTATCAAGCAAATCTAGGATTAATGATTGAAGCTTTGAATGACCCAAAATCTTAAAAAGTGCAAGACAAGTAGCACAAGTATGATTAAAATAGGGTTGTCTATCACACCAATCAAAAAATTTCAAGCAATTTAAAACTTCATCTTTTTTATAATTAAGTACCTCTAAACCAATCCCTGAAGGACCCAACAATTTCTTTAGAATCTGAAAACGGGTTTTCAAATTGGCTCTTAATTATAAGTGGGTTTATTAAGATTTGTGCAGAAGATGAAGAGTTTGAGTTATACAAGTTAAAGCAGCAAAGAGAAGAAACAAAAGGTTTAGTCTTGTTGGTCATATATTTTCGTGTTCGTGTCAGCATAATTTGATAACTAAAGCCTGAATCGAATATCAATGGGCATACGTAATGAATATGGTAATGGTTCTTAAATGGGTTTTTTGGACAAATAATTTATATTGATAAATTCAGGAGCATAAATTCAGGTGAGCTTATCCAGCCATGGCTATGAAAGATTGAAGAAGATGGGTGTGGATGCAAAGGAAGAAGAAGATGATGAAGAATTAAACAAGGGCAATGTTGTAATTTCACAAGTTAACGACCACTTAAACGATTTTTGGGTTATATAGTTACGTCAGTTAATTTTGCAACAGTTGGTGCTTACCATGTAGAAAAGAAAATAAGATTAGTTATTACATGCGTTTCCCTTAACCTGATGCTTACCATGTATAATTTTCCTTGATTTAATAAGTTAGTTGGCAAAGCATTTTATAACTTTTTTAAAATAACCGACACTTTTTCAAAAAAAAAATTGAAGATAACTTCTCCTGATTTTTCTCCACATAAATAAGCTTAAATTATTAGTTTAATTAAGAAAAACTAACTTGCGTAATTTAGAAAATAAAAATGTGGCTTTATTTCTTTCAAATCAACACTACAAAAAAACGCAGATTTCCGACTAACCAAAATAGTCGCTGTTTAGTCGGTATACGGCTATACCGACTAAACACTGACTACCTTCAGTTAGTCGACACAGAATGGTGGATAAATAAAAATAGTCGGAAAACCAGTCGGAATTCCGACTAACTATCACTTGGTAGTTGTTTAGTCGCAATTCCGACTAGAAAAAGTTGTAAGAATTTAGTCGCAAATTTCCGACCGAGCGCCGACTATCTGTTAGTCGCGACATACCGACTACGCATTTAGTAGGTAACTAGTCGGTAGATCTAAAAAATGGTTTTAATTGATTTTTCAGAAATTTTAATCATTAAAAATTATTTTCATCTTTCGACCAACCTCTGACTAAATGTTAGCAGGAAAGTAGTCGGAAAAGTCAAACCTAAGGGTAGCCAAAGGCTGACCAAAATATGGCGGCGTTGGATTCCGACCAATTTGCGACAAAATAATGGTAGGAAAGTAGTCGGAAAAGGCAAACCTTAATTTAGCCAAAAGCCGACAAAATTTTGGCGGCGTTGGATTCCGACCACTTTCCGACTCATTGTTAGTCGGAAGATGGTTGGTAACTGTGGTATGTACCGACTAAATTCCTACTAAATGATAGTCGGAATTTAGTCGATAAAAATTTATTATTAAAATAATAAAACTGGTCAAATGTGGTCAATGACCACATTTGACCAGTTTTATTATTTTATCCATAACCTAAAGTATCGATCAAACGAAACAAAAAGCGCAATAAAGATAATAAAATAAGGCACGAAAAAAATTAATAATACAAATATACAAATATACAAATTGTCGGTAAATGTCTTATACAAACCAATGTTTAATCCATAAAAATTAACAATAAAAACAAAAAGGGTGCGCACAAAGTTGAGCAAATGGTTGACCTCTTCTCTCAAACGCCGTTGCTCCTCCAATAGTGAAGCCTGCTCCTCATTTGAAATGTGCTCGTTGAGGCGGGTCTCAACTTGGTCAATTGAATCCTGAACATGATCGAGCCTCTCGTTCACCATTTGTTCAGGGGGAGGAGCGGCCTGGTATTGGGACTGCGGCGTCGCAACATCTGTGTAATAAACTCCCGTCGCGTCACCACTCACCAACCCCATACACGCTCTTGGAGGGCTTCTTCTTCTTGGGCGCCTGTGATTCGATATTTTTAACGGCCTGAAAATAGGTGTCGTTAATCTTCTCATCAGGCGCATTAATAAGAAGTTCGGCATAGAGGCGCTTGTATTCGTCCTAAACAATGAAACAAAATATTTTGTAAAAATTTCGGCAGAGTTTCCTCTGTAAACTAAATAAACCAAAATTTAAATAAACCCTGAAATAGAAACCAATATAGATATAATTTGTATCTACGACCAAAATAGCTACCAAACCAACATTTCCTCAAATTACAATATCAAATATCCTAAGTAATATTCCAAAACAGCTAATGTACCAAAATCTAACCTACCAAAAAAACTAACTAAGCTATGATTCAATGATAACAAAAAAGTGCTAATTTATAATCTATATAGATAAGAAATTGAACTTACACTTATGACCTTGGACTTCTCGTTGACCCATTGCAACCGGTCCTTTGTACGCACCTTATGAGTGCGTAGAAACAACTCATAAGAGAGCGGCGTACGATGCTGTTCTTGTTCCTGAAATGAATTTCAACCATGGTTATCAATTAAATGTTTATGTGTTAATATTTATAAGTGTATAAAATTAAAAAATCAAATTAGGACAAGTTCAAGGTAATACCAATATGCGCAATGTCCTGCGCGTAGATACTGAGCCGCCGGTATGGGTGACTTCAGCCGCACCCCCTTCATCCCCCCGGCGGCGGTTCCTCCTCCCTCTGGACCGACTGGCTTGGAATTCTTCAGATTTCCAAGCATTTACCCATCGGTCCCAAATCTCCCTCGAGGCCCAGCTGGGCTTGTACTCATTATTTTCCTCATAGAGCTTCCTATGATGATGAATAATGTCCTTGTACCTGAGCTTGGCCCTCTTCTCCCACTCCGCGTACACTCGCGAAGTGATAGAAGGATCCCAAGCCCATGGTTTCTGAAACGACAACATCAATTAATCAGTATTTGTATAACAAAGTAAGTCAATCAAAAGTCAATCAAAAAAGTAATGAAGTACAAATCCTTACTTGAAACTGTATCCAATAGAAATCGATCGTTTGCCTACTTAGGTGCCTCCATGCCCATCCATTAGGATCTTGGTAGGCCTTAAAGTTCCTACGGATGGACGTGTATATTTGGCTGCCACCGTCTGTGACAAACCTTCATAAACAAACACGTTATACTTAGTATACGTAGTGCATATAACAATTATAATGCAATAAATAATAATACGTACCCAGTGCCATCAGGCATCCATGGTAGGGGTGGTAGTGCATGCTACGGCGCAGGGAGAGGATCATCGCGCGGCGGCCCCTGCGCTGTGTCAGTTTCCGGTGTCCTAGCGTGACAAGGCGAAGCACGCGACGACACACCAGAGAGGGAGTGACGACCCCCTCTGTCCTCCTAAACTCTGACCTCAAAAAATGATCCTCTAAACTCGGAATAGGTTGAGAATACGTTAGGGCAAGAGGTTCATCTTGATCAAGCTGAGGTCGAGTGGCTGTACCGGACACGATGCTGTACCGGACACGATTCAGGGTCATACAGTTGACCGGTTCGCGGGTCAATTCGTTGTCCTTGACTGTTTCTCGTTCTAGGCATCTTGTTAAAATAATTTAGCCCTATTAACAATTAATAACCTAAAGTTAACAACTAATAATTTTAACAAGAACCAGAAGCAATAACCACTCAGTAGCCCCTAAAACAGCCCATAACCGCCCCAAAAACCACCAGCAATAACCACAAACAACCCCACCAAAAACCCTCATGTATTTCGAATATTACTTAGGATATAATATATAAAAATAAAAAAACACAAACAAATAAATTATACATACCATAAATTTTACATGTGCATGCATTATAAAAAAACATGTTCATGCATTGACAACCGAAATTATTATTACAAAAAATAATCAAACCAAACAAAACTAAGCTAATATATTTCGAAAAATACATGTAAAAAAATAATAAACTAAACTAACAAAACTAAACTAATAATAAACTAAATAAGAAAAATGTCGAAATTACATGTACAAAAATAAGTAAATGTCGAAAATAATACGTAAAAAAATTTAAGAAATTACATGCAATAAACCCTAATTTCATGCAAGATTGTTAAACAAAAAAAAATCATGTGAAATATTCGAAAATCAAACCAAAATAAACTTGAAAAATCATGTTCATAATTAAAACATAAACTTGAAAAATGAACTTGAAATATTCGAAATGTTCGAAAATCAAACCCTAAAAAAACAAGTAAATGTCAAAAATAATACGTAAAAAAATATTAGAATTACATGCAATAAACCCTAATTTCATGCAAGATTATTAAACAAAAAAAAATCAAACCAAATATTCGAAAATCAAACCAAAATAAACTTGAAAAATCATGTTCATAATCAAACCATAAACTTGAAAAATGAACTTGAAATATTCGAAATGTTCGTAAATCAAACCCTAAAAAAACAAGTATTTAATCGAAATTTCAAAAAAAAAAAACCATAAAAAGAAGACTAACCTTTATAGTCGGAGTGTAGTTGGAATGCAGTAGTCGGAGTATTACCCAAAAACACGTCGGAGATGAGGATGCAAGAGGAATGTAGTAGAAATGTAGTAGTAGGAATGAGAGAAAGAAAGAAACGAGAACGAAATGGGAATGAGAAAAATGAAATTGCGTTTTCTGGTGAAATGCTGGTTTTTATATAACTTAATTTCCGACTAACCTGCGATTAAATGACAGTTGCTAGTTAGTCGGTGAGTATTAGGGTTTGTGAAATGGCTTCTGGTGAAGAAAATCGTTTATTATCAATTAATTACCGACTAAAATGCAACTAAACAGTAGTCGGTGTTTAGTCGGTGGGATTTTTTTACTGTTCGAACTACTTTATTATATGCCATTAGTAACTTTTCATAAGACGTTGAAGGGAAAACTTTTCAAGATACCACTAAACGCGATCGGATCGGCCTGAGTATAATCCGATAATCGAAAGTTGTTTTACCTTCCTAATGCTTCTGACAAGCAGAGAAGTTTCTCAGGGAAGCTTTGTAATTCAAAATACCGACTAAATACCAACTGAGGAATAGTCGGTGGGTAGTCGGAATTTCAAAAAGAAAAAAATTTCGCGCCCTTGTTTTTTTGTGTTCTGATTTGTATTATTATTATTATTATTATTATTATTATTATTATTATTATTATTATCATAAAATATTGTTATTATTATTATTATTATTATTATTATTATTATTATTATTATTATTATTATTATTATTATTATTATATTATACTTATTATTTTATAATTAGTAAAATTGTAAATACGAGATTAAAATATACAAAACTTAAGACCCAAAGTAAAATTAATAAATAAACATACGATTAAAAAAACAAAAAAAATATTTGATAATAATAAATAAACATATAATTATTAAAAACTTATTATTGGGTTACATAATTGTCATCGACATCATCGTCGTCAGATAATACAAGATCTTCCTCGGTGTCTTCATTTTCATCGACATCATGAACCATTTCGTCTAGGTCTAACAGTTCTCCAGATCAGCGAATCGCTCGACTTTCGGTCGTAAACATCTTCATTCACCACAAAATTCGGTGCTTTCTCTTCCAGTTGGAAAGCGGTCTCCTCGAATTGCTTTGATCTGACTTTGCAAACAACTCGCCAATCTTTCATGTTTTGCCTTAAACTGGGATAAGGTAAATAATAAACTTGGGAAGCTTGACTTGCTAGCACAAAAAGATCGTACTTTCTATAGGATCGACCTATATGAACGTCAACCAGCTTGTAACGCGGATGGATTCTCGTACCATGGCCGTATCCGGTGGTAGTCTGATCAAACCATTAACATTTAAACAGAGTAACCATTTTATTTGGAAGTGCTCGATACACGAGGTCAATAATGTCCTCTAACTTACCATAAAAGTCGGTTTCATCCGGACTGTTATCATCAGATTTCACGCACACCCCGCTGTTCTCAGTAGATTTCTGTTTTGCGGAATGGGAGATGGTGTGAAATACATAACCATTCACATAACAAATATCATAGCGACGTTCCTTCTGCAAAGGTCCGTCGGCGAGGTCCTTTAGAATATCGGCATTATCCACACCGTCAAGAAACCTGTCCCTAGATTGCATATAAAATCAATAATTCAATGTTAATCCGTAATACTATTTACACAATAAATTACGATGGTAAACGTGTACTTACAATCTGTTTAAACCAGCGGGCAAACTAGTCTTGGACCACATGGTTAACTTGCTCTGCATTTAGATTGGGTTCGTAGTTTGTGATTAAGTGTACGAATTGATCATAAAATTGATTCACCTCCGGAAAATTTCGAAGAACATATGTATGAGAAATGTTGAGATCTTTTTCATCCATCATAAGAGCCTTACCCCTCCCATGAAATTTGATTGGGTGTGTGAATATGGACAAAACACCCGATCTCACGTTATTAAAGCATCCATCATCGTTTCTAGGAAGATCTCTAACTCTGCATCGAATGTCTGGCCCAAAGTAATGCGAGACAAAGTATGATACTTCTTCTGTAAAATATGCGTTACAGATCGAGGCCTCAACATGCGCCTTGTTTTTGACATTAAGCTTTAAATGTCGAAGATATCTATAATTTAAACCAAGTAGTAATTATTAAGACATGTAAAAAGTGACCAGAAAATGAAACAATACTTAGTTTAGACATGTAATTAGTAATTACCTCTCAAAGGGATACATCCACCTATATTGTATCGGACCAGTAATCCTTGCCTCGTAAGCTAGGTGAACAGGCAGATGTTCCATGACATCGAAGTATGTTGGAGGAAATATAGTCTCTAACTTACATAGCACCACTGCAATTTCCTCGTCCAACCTCCACATATCTACGGCAGAATTCTTCGGAGAAGTAAGAATTCTAAAGAACAGACTAATTTCAATAAGAGCTTCCCATACTTTTGCTGGCAGCAACTCCCGAAATGCTATCGAAATTAGTCGCTGCATGAACACATGACATTCATGACTCTTCATCCCGAATATCTGATGTTTAGCCATGTCGATATTCCTGGCTAAATTTGAAACATATCCATCAGGAAATCTTAGAGTTTTGAGCCACTCTAGAAGGACAGCCATTTGTTCTCTGTTTAGTGTATGATGCCTTGGCGATGGTAGAACCAACTGGATGCAATTTCGATCGGATCCCGAGCTCGCCTAGATCTTGACGTGCCTTGAGATGATCCTTAGTTTTTCCCGCCACACACATTATTGTGTTGAAAATGTTATCAAAGAAGTTCTTCTCATTGTGCATCAAGTCAAGGTTGTGACGGATCATGTTTGTGCTCCAGTACGACAAATCCCAAAAAATGCTTCTCTTCATCCATCCAACACAATATTTACTGACTTTTGCGTGGTACTCAGTTGCATCGTCTTCAAACACCCGTAAAAAGCCTAAACGATCCACCTCCTCTAAAAGCTCATTTCCCGTACGTATGTCGGACCTAACATCCTTCTCAACAGCTCCACGGATGAAACTCACCCGGTTACTATAGTAGGGGTGCCTACTATCTAAAAATCTCTTGTCTAAGTCAAAACAACTCACTTTTCTGTTGTTTCTTAAATAAACGGCTTTGGACTCATCCATGGAGTATGGACAAGCGTGCACGCCAGATGTAATCCACCCCGACATCATCGAATAAGCTGAAAAGTTGTTGATTGTCCACATCAAAGATGCACGAAGCTGAAAGTTCTGCCTCTTGGATACGTCGTATGTCTGGATCCCATCTTCCCACAACAACTTTAACTCGTGTATCAATGCTGTAGGTACAGCTCAATCTTATTTTTGGATTGTTAGGGCCGGGGACGATCACCGTTAAGAACATGTACTGCTTCTTCATGCATGGGCGGAAGATTGTATGGAGTTAGTATTACGGGCCAGCATGAATATTGTTGACCCAACCTGCCAAATGGGTTGAAACCATCTGTACACAACCCCAGTCTCACATTTCTTGTCTCCCATGCAAAACCCGGATGGTCGCGTGAAAGTCAACCAGGCCTCACTGTCCGAGGGGTGACACATCTCTCGATCTTCTGAACGGTGCTCCGCATGCCACCTCATGTGGCTGGCAGTAGTCGTAGAAGCATACAACCGTTGTAGCCTAGGATCGATGGGAACGTAGTGGAACTGCTTTTTGGGAGTGTTATCTGATATCCATCTAGAAACCCCACACTCATCACATTGTGTCATACTCGCTGGGCCCCAATAAATCATACACCCATTAACAATACAATCAATCTTCTCTACCGGAAATCCAAGAGCCGAAATTTGCTTCTTCGTGTCGTAAAAACTTATTGTCATCCGATTATCTTTCGACAACAATTCAATAATGAACTGACATAATTCATCATAAAGTCTCTCTGGAATACGAATGTCCGTATTCAGGCTAGACATCCTTCCTATGACCGACATCTGAGTATGCGTTTCACAACCAGGGTACATAGGTAAGTTTGCGGCTCTTAACATTTCAAAAAACAGTCTTGATTGGGGGTTCGGATCTTCATCAATATGTACGGGCGAATATAGTACATTTGCGACGACATCATCACGATGCAGTAGAAAATGACGATGTGTATCCGGAAAAGTACTTGCTGCTGCATCGTACTCTATTTGTGCATACGGATTTTGAATCGTGTTCTTTTGTGGCTCAACCGGAGCCGACTCATTACAAATTGGTGCACCGTTAGAACATTTGTGGAGGTACCAATCGTAGTAGTTTTCCATAATCCCCTTCTTTAACAGATGATCTCTTACGACATTTGGAGCTCACAATCTACGATTACCACACCGTTTACACGGACATCTAAGTTCATCTGGATTTTATTTCCTTGCAAATTGTATAAATTCTTCGACCCCTTCTAAATATTTCATATTATAAACTAATTTACAACTTTGGTTGTACATCTAAATTCTTTCACTTCGTAAGTCCATCGCTCTGCAAAAACAAAAAATTCCACTTCTATTAGCAACGTATAAAATTCCGACTACCTACCGACCAGCTTGCGACAAACATTTGGTCGGTATTGTGTCGGCACGTGAAAAGTTGTGCCCGTTAAAGAATCTCTGAAAAGTTCAGTAATTTTAGAATCCCGACTAAATGCCTGTCAGGACCTTTTGACCAACTTTTGAATTTCAAAATACCGACTAATCTGCGACTGGATATTAGTCGGAAATTGGTCAGTAAAGGGAGCAACAACTTTATGGAATAAATGCGTGTCAGAACCCCTGTTGGATGTTTTTGAATTTCAAAATATCGACCACTCCACGACTAAATAGTGGTCACAATCTAGTCGGTAAATAGACAAAAAACAAAATTTCATGAGCTTTTTTTCGGGCCATTTTGGGGTAAAAATTATAAGTACTTAGTTGAAATAGTGGTTTTTCTTAATTATTTCCTCGTATGTATTATAAAAAATTGAAAACTTTAAATATATGTTTCTCAAATATGAGGAAATTTAGCATCGTAAATTTCACTTATTAAATGAATCTACTAAGAATACTTTTTTCATTGCAGCTCGTTGGTTCGCCGATAGTGCAATTTACTAGGGGCGTTCAAAATTACCCGACCCGCCCGACCTGACCCGTCGACCCGCCTCATAAATGGCGGGTCAGAAAATAAAAAAAACTTGAAAATTGCGGGTCGGTTACCCGACCCGTCTTAACCGGGTCGGGTCATGGGCCGGTATAAAAATGAACCGGGTACCCGCTAATTACCCGGCTAACTTTTTTTAATATATATACTCATTTTTTGTTAGGGTTTCCTTTCAATTTTCAAAACTTTCTTTTCCTGCTCTACTTATTATTGTAAATTGTAATGCATGATCTCCTGCTCTTATGGCATTCTTCAAGACTTCCCAACTCCTATTTTTACATTTCTTGCACTTTATAGTGCTGGACACTCGGTTGATTTATGTTTTTGATTAGTTTAGTTTTTTGTGGACTTTGATTTATTTGGACTTTTGTTAAAAACTTTGCTTTGTTTGTTTGGGACTTTAATCTTTTATGGTGGACTATTAGTAATTTAGTGTTTTATGGTAGACTATATAGTTTATTCACGCCTTTGATATCGATGTTATGTATTGCTTTTGAGTTTTGAAAATTAGAATAGTAATTATAAAATATAAATTTAAGCTTTGATCAATACGAAATAGAAAAATTCTGCCTAAATATAGCCTAATATCTACCCGGAATTCGATCTTAAAAATTATAATTAAATCTGAAAAATAATCAAAAAAAATAACCGGGTACCCGGTGTCCCGACCCATTTTATCCGGATACCCGCTAACCGGGTACCCGCAATAAATGGGCCGGGACACGGGCAGCAAAAAAGGTACCTGGCTTTCCGGGTACCCTTTTAGCTTGGTACCCGGTAATGAACACCCCTACAATTTACAGCCTTAGAAAATACAATAGGCCGTAATTATCACTATCGGCGAAAACCAAGGAAATGCAAATCGAAAATTATTCTTTTACAGTAGCAAATATAAGTAAAATAATACGATGCTGAATTTTCTCAAATTTGAGGAACCTATTTTAATCGTTTCTAACACATTTTTATAGTAAGCATACAAGATAATAAGTAAGAAAAACAACTATTTCGGTTAAGTACTCATAATTATTACTACAAAATGGCACCAAAAAAAAGCTCATTCAATTGTTTTTTCACAAAAAATGGAACCGTTAAATTTATGATTTTTAACTTTTCCCTCTCTTCCCACACTCACACTTGATTGAAGAAACTCAAGTATGAGTGTGCGGAGGAGACGGACAAAGTGAAAAACAACGCAAGGAGGTACTTGTTTAAATTAACCAATTTTTTTTAACAAGAAATGGAACCGTTAAATTTATGTTTTTTAATCTGTCCCGCTCTTCCCACACTCACACTTGATTGAAGAAACTCAAGTATGAGTCTGAGGAAGAGTGGGACAAAGTGAGAAACAACGCAAGGAGGTACTTGTTTAAAGTAACCAAAATAATGCTAATATCATACCTAAATTATTTGGAGAGAATAAAGGAGAGAGAAAGTAGAGAGAAATTGTAGAGGTAAATGTTAGAAAACAAAGTAAAGGACAGAAAGTAATATCTTCTTATTGAATGAAATGATCATCTTACAAATGGTAAGAGTCATTGTCTTTATATAGGTAGTGGTTACAAATCAAGAAACCCAAAGGTTCTTTATAACAAACTATCTATTTAAAAAGAAAGAACTCCTAACAACTAAATATCTAACTAATTAAAATAACACGTGTAGAAATTAATATAACACGTGTAGGAGAAACAAAACAACAACAACATATGTTAACTGACTTTATGTATAAGCTGTCCACAAAGCCTTCTTCTCTTGATGACCTACTGCCAAGGTTGTTAGGATCGGGATTCTACGCAGGATCGTTGAGGGTGTAGGATCGAAATCGGTAGAATCAGATTGTAGGATCGTGTGATCCTACAAATATGCATTAATATGCTTTAAATAACTAATTTTCAATTGTATTTGTTCTTTTTTAAGTTTCAAGGTTTAAATTAACACTGATTTGACTTCAGCTATTAAGTTTTGTAAAAGAATACCTTTAATAATCATTTTTAAAATGCGAATCGAGAAAAAATTAAATTTTAGTCATATTGATATAAATATTTAGATATATACATATATACACATAAGTAAAATCTAGATTATAGAAAATTTTTGTACGATTGAAATTAACCTTGTAGGATCGGATCGTAAGATCGTAGAATCGTGTTATGATCCTCCCACTTAAATCTAGGAGCTATGTAGGATCATACGATTCTACCAACATTTAGATCCTACTCATGATCCGGATCGGTGGCCTAATTTTGGATCGTAGGATCGTAGAATCGTTGATCAGGATCGAGATTCTGATAACCATGCCTGCTGCTACTGCCTAGTCTTCATTCTACTACCTTCATTATTTTCAATATCCCCCCTCAAACTAGGAGTTGGTGTAACAATGCCTAGTTTGGATAATAGATCATTAACTCGTTTTGAAGGAATGATTTTAGTGAAAATATCAGCTAGCTGTTGTTTAGTGGGAAGGTAAGATAATTGCAAAAGACCCTCCATCACTTTCTCCCTAGTAAAGTGACAGTCAACCTCTATGTGCTTGGTTCTCTCATGAAAAACCGGATTTTTGGCAATATGTATTGCAGATTGATTGTCACATTTAAGCATAACAAGTTTTAAATTGTGAACACCAAGCTCTTCTAACAACCTGACAACCCATGCTACCTCTGAAGCAGTTTGTGACATAGCCCTGTATACAACCTTTGAGCTAGATTTAGAGACTGTGTGCTGCTTTTTAGACTTCCAACAAATAGAAGAATTTCCTAATAAGAGAAGATACCCAGTTATAGATCTTCTAGTATCAGGACAAGATGCCCAGTCTGAGTCTGAGAAGACTTGTAACACGAGCTGATCCTCACCTTTGAGTATAATGCCTTGGCCACATGTGTTGTGTATATAGTTCAGAGCATGTGTTAGAGCCTCCCAATGAGATGTTCTAGGAGCTTGCATAAATTAACTTAATGTTTGTATAGTGTAAGCAATATCAGGCCTTATATTGGTAAGAAAGTTTAGCTTCCCTACTATGCATCTATATAATGTTGGATCTGCGAACAAAGTGCCTGCTGAGGCAGTAAGTTTAATATTTAGGGGAAAAGGTGTTACAACCCTTTTGAACTGAGTTAACCCACTGTCTTTCAATAATTCCTTTGTGAATTTGTGTTGTGTTAACACCATGCCATTATCAATATGACTAATGTCCATGCCTAAGAAGTAATGCAAATGCCCTAGATCCTTAATTGTAAACTTGTTGTGCAAATGTTCTTTTAATTGATTAATTTCTATTTGGTTATTTCCAGTAATGAGTATATCATCAACATATACTGTGACTATGATAATGAAAGATTCTGTTTTCTTTGTAAATAAGGAGTAGTCATTTTTAGAGGGAAAATAGCCTAGACCTTTAAGCTCTTCAAGAACTTTTGCGTGCCACTGTCTAGAAGCTTACTTGAGTCCATATAAGGATTTTTGTAAAAGGCATACTTTTTTTTCAGGATTGTCAAGCCCTTCAGGCATTTGCATATAAACTTCCTCATTCAAATGCCCATGTAAAAAAGCATTATTCACATCTAGTTGATAAACTATCCACTTTTGTGATGTAGCTATGGCAAGAACACACCTTATAGTAGTCATTTTTACTACGGGTGAGAATGTTTCATCATAGTCTATACCATACTTTTGGTTATAGCCTTTTGCAAACAATCTCGCTTTGAACCTTTCCAAGGATCCATTTGCCTTCAACTTTACTTTATATACCCATTTACAGCCTATGGCTTTCTTTCCCTTGGGTAAAGACACTACTTTCCATGTGTTATTCTTTGATAATGCTTCTAGTTCCTCTGACATGGCTTTCACCCACTGTGGTTCTTTGCAAGCTTCCTTATAGGTTCTTGGTTCAGTGTTAATTAAATGATTTTTAGCTATGTCATGGTGTGTAGAACTTAGAGCCCTAAATTCAACAATATTGCACCAATGTGTGGAAGCTTGGCTGCATACATAGTCATTTAGAGATTGAGGTCTTTTTGTAACCCTCTTTTGTCTTTGATCTATTTGACTGTCATTGGTGCTTTGAAGGGTGCAATCAATGAGGTGTTTCTGATTTTCTGACTCATTATTTTGGCAGGGGATCAAGTCTTGTTCCTTTAAATTCTTTGCACTTGAGCTAGGTAAGAAAAATTGTGTAATGGATTCTTTGGTAGCATCCATGATATGATAAGGGAAGAATTTTTCATGAAAATCCACATCTCTTGAAACAAACATTGTTTTAGTGTGAATATTGTATAGTTTATACCCTTTTTGTTTTTGAGCATAACCAAGAAATACACATGGATTGGCTCTTGGGTCAAACTTTTTCCTTTCTCTTTAAAGTGGATGCAAAACAAATACATCCAAATGGTTTTAATATATGATATTGGGGAGGTTTCCCAAAGAGAATTTCATATGGACTCTTATTTTTCAAGATAGTCAAAGGCATTTTGTTAATGAGGTATGTTGCACATTGAATGCAATCCCCCCAAAATTGCATAGGCATTTTAGATTGGAAGAGAAGTGCTCTTGCAACTTCTCCTAAATGTTTATGTTTTCTTTCTACCACCCCATTTTGTTGAGGGGTATCTACACAACTACTTTGACGACAAATGCCTTTTGACATGTAAAAGTCTAAGGTTTCTCCTTCAGAGAGTTCCATAGCATTATTTGTTCTCACTTTCTTGATCTTAACATTGAATTGTGTTAAGACATATTCATAGAAATACTTGAAATGAGACAAAAATTTTGATTTATGTTTTATTAAGAAGGTCTAAGTGAACCTTGAAAAGTCATCAACTATGGTGATGAACATTTTACATTTGGTTCTTGAAAGGTGTCTCATAGGACCCCAAACATCTATGTGAAGCAAATCAAATATACCTACTGTTTTTATGCTACTTCTAGGAAAACTGGACCTAGTGTGTTTTGCTAATGGACAAATGGTACAGAAATATTGTTGATCCATATTATCTCCTTTTAGTTCAGGAAATACAACTTGTAGTTTCTTGAAGGGTAGGTGCCCCAATCTTATGTGCCACATTTTGAGATCTTGCTCTCTCTTATTGCTGTGAGAATTTATTCCCAAGAGGGAGTTGAATCTCTTATTCTACAATTTGTTGCTAACATCATGCTGTAAGTAGTACAAGGAGTTCTTTTCCTTACCAAGAAGCACAGGCTTCCTCATCAAATACCCATGCATTATGCATTTATTAGGAGTAAATAATAATTGACACCCAACATCTTTAATAAATTTTCTAACAGAGATTAGATTGTATTGAAATTTAGGAATATACAGAACATTCCTTAACACAACAACATCATGTAATTTTATATTTCCTATATATTCCACATTGAGTTGTCTCCCATCTGGGACAATGACTGAGTGCCCCTTACTTGGCAAGGTTTTGTATGTATCAAAGAGTTCTATATTATGACACATATGATCAGATGCCCCACGGTCAATAATCCAATGTGCATAATTTTTAGAGTTAAGACAGAAAATACCTGTGTGTTGTGCTGTATGAGAATGTGATTTTTCCCTTTGTTTAGCATCAGGATTGTTCTGTTTATTCAGTAGGCTAAGCAATTGATTGTATTGCTCCATTGTAAGTTTTGTATCAACTTTGTTGGAATCTTGATTTATGGCAGCTTCACTTGTATGATTTGCCAAAGTATTATTAGCTCTACTTTCATCCTTTTTCCATGTATTGTTCTTGAAGTTGGGAGGGTAACCATGTACCTTCCAACCTTTTTCATAAGTGTGCCCATTCATTCTGCAATGCTCACAATAGAGATTGCTATTAGGCCTTTTGTTTCCTGAGCCTTTAATGTTCTTGTTCTTATACTCATTATATTTCCTCTTTTCAGCCCTATAGGCCATTAAATGATCTTGCCCTTCTTCACTGCTGGTTTAACTGATTTCTTGGTGGACTTGTTCTTGTAACAAGATCCTATATACTTTTGATGCAGAGGGCAGATCCTTGATCATTAGGAGGTTACTCCTTGTTTGATGGTATTTTCCACTCAGTTTCATTAAAAACTGAATGACCCTTCTTGATTCTTGGCTTTTGAGGACCTTTTTGGACAAATCACAGGTGCAACCTGCACATGTGCAAGCAGCAAGTGGATCCAGAGCATCAATTTCATCCCACAAGCCTTTCATTTTTGTGAAGAAATCCTCTATAGACATTTCTGATCCTTGTATAGCCTTGCTTAGTGCCTCTTGGACTGTGAAGAGATGAGCAGAAGATGATTGCCCAAATCTTTGTTCCAATTCATCCCAAATCCCTTTTGCTTTCTTGATCCATAAGACACTTTGTGCAATCTTCTCACTCATTGCATCAAGGCACTAAGCAACCATCCTATCACAATATCATTGACCCTGTCCATGCTTTGGCATAAACTTCATTGGATGTGCTTCTTTTAATTGAGCCATCAATAAACCCTAATTTGTTTTTACCAGATAAAGCTATTGTAACAGCCCTCTTCCAACCTTTAAAACCTACCCCATCAAATGTTGTTGACACAATTCTTAATCCTGTGTTAGTTGGGTGTAGGTAGTATGGACTTGCTTGTTTGAGGGTAGGGTCATTACTTTTATCATTCTTGCTTGTCATGATGGGGAGTCTACTGTGAAACATAAACAGGAATCACAATCAAGAACCCAAGAAAAGCACTAATTTGATCACAGGATACATAAATCAGTGGTGTTCTGATCAAAGATTGTATTTGAACAGTTTAGGCAAGAAGAAAGAAAATGGTTCAGTAGCGAGATGGCTCCGATACCATGTTAGAAAACAAAGTAGAGGACAGAAAGTAATATCTTCTTATTGAATGAAATGATCATCTTACAAATGGTAACAGTCACTGTCTTTATATAGGCAGTGGTTACAAATCAAGAAACCCAAAGGTTCTTTATAACAAACTATCTATTTAAAAATAAAGAACTCCTAACAACTTAATATCTAACTAATTAAAATAACACGTGTAGAAGTTAATATAACACGTGTAGGAGAAACAGAACAACATCAACATATGCTAACTGACTTTATGTATAAGTTGTCCACAAAGCCTTCTTCTCTTGATGACCTGCTGCTACTGCCTAGTCTTCATTCTACTACCTTCATTATCTTCAATAGTAAAATGTAAGGAAAAGTTACGTTGAGAGAGGGTATTTATAGACAAAATCGGGAACAATTCCGACCCAACATCTGGTCGGAATCCGGTCAGTAATTAAAAAAAAATTAAATGAGCTTTTTGATTAAATTGAGCATTGTAAATTTTATTTGCAAAACAATGCTTTATTTCATCAAAATTCAAGAACTTATTTTAATCGTTTTTGTCACAACTCCACCATATATACAAGAGAATAACAACGATTTCGGGTAAGTACTCATAATTATTACAAAAAAAAAATGGCCACAAAAAGCTCATTAAAATTTTTTTTAATTAAATATAACATATGATAAAATGCACACTACTAAAATATAAAAAATATAATAGAATTAAAGTAAGCAAAATCTAACTAAAATAACACCTTTGTAATATTGCTTGCGAGAATCCTTGTGGAATGGGAGAAAAAATGTTTCATTTTTCTAGTAAGAAGTAATGTTAATTTAAATTATAAGATTATTTGGAGATAATAAAATAAGAAATTAAAATTATAAGATTATTTAAAGATAATAAAGTAGAGAGTAGAGTGAAATGTAGAAAGAAATTTAGGATGACGGAGGGAGGGTACATTTATAGAAAAATTTGGATAACTTCCGACTAATGTCCGACTAGTGTGGTAGTCGGAAAATTCTGCCAAAGTCACCGACTAACTGGCGACTAATATTCTAGTCGCACTTCAGTCGGAAAAATTTCGACTATCTTATTTGTCGCAATTCAGTATGAATTTTCCTACCAAATGAAGTCAGTAAGAAATTAGTCGGAAATTCCGACTACAGTAAGGTAGTTGGTAATCTAGTCGGAATATTCCGACTAAAAGAGGGTAGTCGGTGGTTTTAGTCGCAAGTTTGCGTTTTTTTTATAGTGCAAGTTCCACTTGGTCTTCCTTAATTTTAGGATTCGGGATGTATTGGGTAGTTATTCTTCTCAAATAAGCTATGTGAAGCTCCTATACAAAAGGAGTTGTTTTTAACCGGTTATTTTTGTCCATGCGTGAGTATTTAAAAATATCAAGAAATATTTTTTGCTTAAAAATTGTCAATAGACTTAATAATATTTGTTGTACAACTCATTAATTTTAGGAAAAATTACCTAGAAGAATCCCATGATTTTCCTACAATAATCCCACTTATTCATTAACAATGAATAATCCCAACTTTGAGGGCATTTTCCAAAAGTAAACTTGGGTAACCCGATAACCTGCTATAGTACGTAATTCACCAAGCTTTAAAATTCGAAAATATTTTTTAAATATTACATAAAAAATTCTAAATAATAAAACAAAATCATAATTTTTAATGAACATTTTTTTAACATTTTTTTCAACATTTTATTTTAATTTATCTTTTTTTAAAAACAATAAAACTTCCTATAGCAAGTCATCCGGTCACAGTATTTACTTTAGGAAATTGTCACTCAAAGTTGGGAATATTCATGGTTAATCAATAGGTGGGATTAGACCTTGGAAAATTTGATCCGACCCGAAAATGAATCCGAAAACCGACCAAAAAAACCCGAAACGACCGACCCAAAAATAACTTAACCTGTAAAATGATCGAACCGTTAATAACCCGACCGAAATTGATCCGACCAACAACCGACCATTTTGACAGGTCTAATATTATCAGTTTATTATAAAAATCTCAATTTTCAAAATGTTTCAAAGTTTAATTTTAATTTCTAAAGTTTATCAACATCTTTTAACATATCGTTTTTACCATTGTTACAAATATTTCTGAAAAATGATGACACAATCCCTATTCTGAAGCTCGCATCTTACAAATCCTTTAAAATATGTATTCCTTCACCTATTTTTACTCCCATGAAAATTGAGAAGATATTTAATGTTATTTTACACATCATAACAACTATATTTGAAACTCATGTCATGATTAGGGATGGTGATGGATAATGGATGATGAGTAAATTTTAATTAACCGCAAGCACACGGTGTACGCGTAGTGCGGGTCGAACACAAGGAGGCGAGATAATTCTAAGTTGTATGTTTTATGATAAACAAGACAAGGGAAAAACAAATAATATGGGTTTTGTATCTAATCCTAGGGTGTAAGAAACTAAAACAAGTATAAAAATGGTGATAAAAAAAGATATGACAAACACTAGGGCGTCGGGCATCACCTAATTCTAACATGGAATTCAATTACTCTCATGATTGTATGGACTTAAGCCGTTGACATAACCGAACGCGATCTAATTAATCTCAAGCTTCCGCTTTATTGACTAATATCGATTTAAGGCCAACTAGTATTAATCCTCAAACTTCCGTTATATTGGTTAATACTAGAAGGAGTTTAACTTAAATATATCTCGATCCTAGATTAATCCTAATCTCAAACTTCCGTTTTATTGAAAAGGTTAATGAAGATATTTAAATCAAGATTCATTAAGCACAAGTTCAATTATAGGCTCAAATCACATACAATCAATCAATAAAATATCAATCCATGCTTCGAATTAGGCATTTTACCCTAACCCTAGATAAGGAAACTACTCACAATTCATAACTATGGAAGATATATAACAAGTAATGATCAAAAGCGAAGAACAAAATAATAACATGAGAAAACTTACGAATCTGAGAAATAACATAAACCGAAAATGTGAAATCCAAATGCAACAAAGGTTCTTCAAAGGTTCATTGAAAGAAAAAACTACTTTAAAAACTTAAAGGAAATTACAGAAAATTAGAATGAAAACTGATTTTCTTGAAAATTAGTAACCGCCACTTTAAATAGTTGCTCCAAAAATTAGGAAGAAAACCGTCAGAATTGTCTCGGATCGACAAAGTGACGAGTGTCGCTTCATAGAGTGACGAGTCGTCGCTCAGTTTCTGGAAAATTTGGAGTTCATCATCGATAGAGCAACGAGCGTTGCTTAGGGAGCGACGAGCGTCGCTTTTAGGCGACGAGTCGTTGCTCACTGTCTGACTGGCAAACTTTGAATGGCTGTCATTTCTTGCACGGTTATTGGATATGGACGTATAATATACCGTTGAAAAGATCTTAAAGTATAATTTCCAATGCCGTAAACCTTGCATCAATGTGATCTCTCTATCAAAAGTTATGGGCAAAAGAGTGAGCATGTATCAAACTTCACTTCCAATTTTTTGTCTTTTAAGCTCTTTTTCATTCTTTTCTCTTTTGCCCATCATCATTGTCAAACATCTTCGAACGAGCAACAATCCCTTCACATATTTTAGGCGTCTTAGGCTATTTCTCCAAGCCTTCACCCTCTTATAACTCCGGAACCTAACAAAAACCCCTAATTTTGCCTCATATATCACATAAAACACAAAATCAACCTCATGAGACAAAATTTCCAACAAACCACTAATAACATGCCTAAATCCCACTAGAACTACGTATAAGGAGCATAAAATTGATGCAGATAAGTGCAAATAATTGCACTTATCAATGGACCCACCCTGTATCTGAGGACCTCATCCGTTTTTATGGATATGGGGCGGGCGGGGTACGAATCCTGTGTTAAAAATATGAATACGGGCACAACTATTGTCAAAAATAATAAAATATAAAAAATATTTCTTCAAATATTTTGTAAGTCATGACCCGTCGTGTCAATCCGAACCGATCCGGAACCCGGAGTGACCGACCCGAAAATGACTTGACCCGAATATGACCTGACAGAAAGTGATCCGATCCAAAACCCGACCGACCGAACATTTTCCTAGGTCTAGGTGAGATTATTGTAGGAAAATCGTGAATAGTTTGGATTATTCTAGGTAATTTTTCCTTTATTTTATCCTTAGGTATTTGGCCTTTGTAAAAGGGTTTTTTGAGAGAATTGTTGTAACTAGACTTGGGGAAGTCTAGGGGAGAAGACAGAAGCTTCGTGTGAAGCAAGAGCAGAAGAAAGAGAAAGAGAAACAGACAGAGAAGTTGGCCTAATTTTGTTTATTTGTTTTATGCAATTGTAACTAATTGCCTAAAACATAGTAGAGAATTTGAAATCCCGGAGGTTGTGGTTTTTTCTTCTATTTAGGCCTACAAGGTTTCCACGTAAAAATTGTGTTGTCTCTTTCTAAGTTTGCGCATCAGGTTTAAGTTTTAATTCCGCAAAAGCAGGGCTAAAACACTTAAGCTTATCAACAACATGTCATCCCCGCCCCCCTCTTGTTGTCTCTAACCGTTTCTACAGTTTAGGAAATTTGCGAATTACAACCACAATATTTATTTTTTGCGAATTCCAACCACAAAAGTATCAAATCACAAAATTCCAACCAATTATCCTAATATTACGACCACTAAAATGGTCGAAATCATATGATTTAGCCTGCATAATGTGGACTTTGATACTTGGGTGGCCCTAATTCGTAAAAGATAAAAATTGAGGTTGTAATTCACAAAAGTCATAAACTTTAAGGTTCTAATTTGCAAATTATTCTTATAAAAATTAGGGGTGATACAAAACATCCGTCATCACTTCAATAAGATATGTCCCCCTGAATCAAGACATGTTTTCTCTAAAATCTTTTATATGTTTGTATCAATATTGTCTTTTTTACTTAATACTTCCTTTATACTCCCTCCAACTCAACCAAGTTGTCCCATTTGGGTTGGGCACGGTTTTTAAGAGTGGAATGGTGGGGTATTTTAATTGATTAAATTAATTGTAAATGTGGTAGTTGGGTATTGAGAGTAATAAAAGTGGGGGTAGTTGGGTATTTTAATTGATTAAATTAATTGTAAAGGTAGTAGTTGGGTATTGGGAGTAGTAAAAGTGGGGGTATTTAGGTAAAAAAATCATTGCCAAAAATAGAAATAAGACAACTTGAGTGAATTGTCTATAAAAGGAAATGGGACAACTTGGTTGAGTTGGAGGGAGTATATATTTCCAAAAAATGGATCGTTCTAACCCTTGGTAAGTTATGTCTTTGCCTAGAGCCTAGAGTTAGAATTTAGAAAGGGGGACTCAATAATGTATTCACGTAAGATGTAGAACACTGTTTGTAATCAAATTTAATTCTGACAAATATTTAAACTCAACATGCATATTTTATTAGGTTAGATTTTTTTTATCATTTAAGAAGTATATTGATTTTACGTGTATAAATTTAATACTTCCTCCATTTTGAAATATTCGCCACATAATAATTATTGACACTATTTATAATTCAAGTTTATTTATTTTATATATTACAACTCATGTGTAACAAAAAATATAGTCCAATGAAATTTTGTTTGAATCGTCTAACCGCATACTTTCACAAAATTATTTTTTAATACTCCCTCCTATTCAGCTTAGGTGTTTCATTTCCATTTTGTGTCAAGTCACACTAAATGTCTCATTTCCTTTTTTGGTATGGTTTTTTTTACCCTTATGCCCTTAGAAATTTATCATATTCACAATTATATCCTCAATTACCCTTATTAATTTCCCTCCCTTATAATTAATCAACCACATCTTAAAACTAATTAATACACCCTCCATTAATCATTCCCTCCCTTTTTTAACCCTAAACCCTACCCATACCCTTTAAGAACCCTAAATCTGATTTTACTCTTTGCTTGTTCTACCTTTGTTCTTGAAGAACCCTAGATCTGGTTCTTCATCTTCTGTTCATCGCACTATTGTTCTTCTCCCTCTTCTTCTGCCCTTTCTTGTTCTTCTATATGCAACTCTCATGGAAAACCCTAAGTCACCCCTTAAGAACCTAACTCGCTTGTGAACTCACCCTTGAAGACCAAGAACTCGCCATTCAAGTCACCCCTGAAAAACCCTAACTCGCCTAGTCAAATCTGAGTATCCCCAAATCCCCTTATGAATCGCCTTCTAAGCTTAATTTTGGGGATTTTAATGATGGAAACCCTAGATCTGGGTCGTTAGCGTTTGAGGATGTATGCTTTGAGTATTATGATAACTCAAACTCTGTTGAGACTGATCCTAAATGGGGAGAAGAGCTTGACTGATCGTGAATATACTTCTGCTGATGCTGTATTTTCGAATACTGATTGTGAAGAAGAAGATTGGCTTGATAAGCTTGGTTCTTTCTCAAGTGAGTTTTTGTTCTTGTGGGTGCATGGTGGTTTTTGACTGATGATGACTTTTTTTAATGAGTTTCTTGATGCATTTTTTTCAGTTGCTCTATGAACTTTTATGTGAGAGCATTATTTAGCCACCTAAAATCGAACCTATGGGGTTTGGATTATTTTTCGACTAATAAGCGCAAAGAGTTTCGATTTTTTACTCAATGTTTTCAAAAAAATTTGCTTGATTAACTTGAGAGTATTGCAAACAACCAAGTTTTTCATTTATCTGTGTATGAATACAAATGTTTCATTTTAAACAACATAAACTTTTTACATTGTTTTTTAGATTTGAAACACCCACTGTTTAAGATCCCAAAAGTTTGTCCAAAAATAAAAGGATTGTCATTTGAGATTTGTTGCTATGTTTCACTGATGTTGCTGGTTTCTGATGTTTGCTGGTTTTTGATGATGCTGGTGTTTGATGTTGATGGTTTTTGTGTTGTGTTGATGTTGTTGGTTAGGTTGTTGCTCCCAAAAAATTGATTTTCTGATATATGGCCCAATTATTGCTGCTCCCTTCCCTCATTGTTGTTGTTGATTTTCTGATATAAGCTAGCTTGTTGATGCTATGTAATTGACTGTATTGGTCCCTTGTTGAATATCTCCTGCATACCCAATCAGTTCCACTAACTGATTCATTGTTACTATGCTTATTTTTGTGAATAAGTGTTGTAGTGAATCAACAACCAATTGTTTTTCAATGTTCAAGTAATTTAGCAATGTGCCCTCTCTTGCTGCTTTTGTCTTGTTCATGTGAGGAATGTGATAATCAAAACCTCCTTGTTTTTCCATCACCTCTATCATACATGCTTGTAATGTGATAAACACAAACCAAAGACATTATGGACTTAGGTTATCAAAAGTAGTGTTCACATCCCTAACTAGTTGTGTAACATTGTAGGCCGCTTTTTGATACTGTAAAGCTTGAATTGACCTAAAAAAGCCTAAATCTAAAATATTCATATCAGGGGAATTGGGTGGTTGTTGCACTAGTTCAATGTAAAAGCCATCTTTCATTGATTCTTGTAAAAATTATGTGTCATTAGGTGCAATATGTGGTTTGGCATTGTCTTGTTGAATATAAATGTGCTTTGACAATCCTTCAGGCCATTTAGCTCTAATGGTTGGTAGTACATTTGTGATTAACATGGACCTAATGTGTTCTTTGGTGATTGATTGTATTGGTTTTGTTTCCAACTCCCTCCTTTTCCTGTTCTTGGAGCTTCTTTTTGCTGGCTCCTGTGTGATAAACGACCATATGCCTATCTTACCATTAAAAAAACAATCACCATCAGCTGTAAATATTGGCTTTGATACATCACACATAAACATAATTTTAGGAATAAACCTCTTTGATTGACACTCTCTATGAGGTTCTACTTTACTCGGAGCCAGATAATAAGTTTGCGTCTCTAGGGTTAGATAGAAGTGTTTTCCATCTACGTGAACTACGTTAGTGTATGGCTTAAACTTGAATGCATCATTATGTTCATCATATTCACGTTTAGATAACGCAAAACTTAACATGTGTAGCTTGTTATTTTCGGTCAAAGTTGGCTTGATTGCGTTTGTGTGTTTCCTTATCACTTTGTTCTTCTTCCATATACACATTGTGGTTTGTGACACCCCCATCTGCTTAGCCACTGAATGTTGAGTACTTTTTAGTTCGTACTTGATGGCCTTGAATTTTTGTTCATCAAAGCTGATTTTTTTTATGCTTCTCTTTCCACTCTCTTGGTGTTGAGGTTAATCACTGTGTTTTTATTGCTGATTAGGCTTTTTACTTCATTCCACAACCTTGTGATTGTCTTCCTACACACTTGAAATTCAGTTGCAAGTGCATTAATGATCCCAATTTGTGGTTTCCCCTTCGTATTTAATGCTGACAGTAATTTTTGCATTATTTGTACTCTTTGTTCTTTTGTTAAGTTTTTAGATGATGTCATTTTGTTTATGTTGTGCAATTAATGAATGTGGAATGTTTATTTATATCATGAGCTTGCTGTTTCTGTTTTTGTTGCTGGGTTGTGGTTAATAGCGCCTAATTTGTTTGCTGAAATGTTGATTTTGGCGGCAATATGTCTCTTCATCTGATTTGGCTGTTTTTTTTGTTGTGATGAAATTTTGATTTTACATAAATAACTGGCGCCACTTTCTGATCTCCATTATTTTTTGGACATTTTAATTTTGGGTTTCTTAATTTTTTGTGCGTACGATGATGAAATTTTGGTTTGAAAACACGGTTGTTTGCAAATCGGTGGCTATTTATGAAAATAACAATGCGTCATTTTGGGTGTTAATGAAAACTGAAGTCCATGATTGAAAAAAAATCCACACTCACATGATCATTAATGACTGCAACTACAGCAAGGCCGTCGAAAAATCGAGAAGGCTAGCTGAGATACCGTAATGGACTTTTGTAATTTTATTTAGTACTCGGAAAAGTTGATGTAATTTAAAACAATTATTGTAATTGTAAGATTTATTTATGTAATTTTGGTTTTTAATAGACGAAACGATGTAATTTTGGTGGTGCACTGAAAAAATATTCCGACTTTTGGGTGTTAAAAATATCAATTTTAATATTTAGTTAGAAAATGCTTCAAAGTGGTAGAAATCATTAATTTTTAATCTTTACATTAAAAACCCATAATACCACTCTCTCTCCTATCCTTAGGGTCTCATTTTGACTCTCCTTAAAATCCGTGAAAAGTCAAATGGAACTCCTATGGTGAATAGGAGGGAGTATAATAATGATCAAGACAATACATTAGATTGTGTAAAAAGTCAAATAAAACAAGTATAATGGAACGAAGGAAGTATAATATATAGTCTGTCTCTTTATTTTGCGAAACATCTTTTAAAAATCCGAATCAAAATTTTATAGAAAGAACCTTTTTTATTGGAAAAATTGTCTTTCAAATAGCCAACATTTTGGCCATCAGCAAACAAAGAGTCAACGTTTCATTTATTCAATAAAAAGACAACTTTTGTCTCATTTTTGCAAATAAAGAGTCAACGTTTCATTTATTCAATAAAAAGACAACTTTTGTCTCATTTTTGCAAATAAAGAGTCAACGTTTCATTTATTCAATAAATTTAGAGTTGAAAACTTACCTATTATCCCTTTATTGGCAAAAATGTGACAAAGATTGTCTTTTTATTGAATAAATGAAACGTTAACTCTTTATTTACAGATAGTATTAGAAACAATTTTTCCTTTTTTATTTCATTTTTCGTAAAACCTACAAAATATCATGAACTACACTAACCAAAACATATTGGTGATTTGGCCATTGAGTTGATATCAAGCAAACCTAATTATGTCAAACACCATGCGAAAACATAAATATTTAATTAGGAATATTAAAATTGAATCCAAGGGTGTACTTTATAGGAGTTAAAAAAAGGTTTGAATTTTAATGGAAGACCACATGGTAAGAGTTTAATTGAAGCTCTTTGATCACATAAAAAGCCAAACCCCAAATTCACGAACTTGTCCCATGTAATTGGGATGTTTGCTTTTATTATTTATTAATTAGTTTTAGTAGATCAATTAAATCTCCTAAACCCTTTACTGGGATTTACAATATTTTTTAGAACTTTGTGTATAGTATGCGTTAACTTTTGGAGACATTCTTGGAAAAATCTTCTCTTTCTGTCTCATCTTTTGCCTAATTAATTATGTCAAACCAGTTATTACTGTTTTCAATTATATAAAAACTTAAGTGGTTTAATATTCTCTCACGTGTAAGATCTTTGGGCGCCACAAAGTGATACAACATATTTTCTCCTCATACCTGATGTGGAACGATAGTTAAGATTCAAACTTCAAAAAAAAAAAAAAAGTTTCAAACTCGTCATCTTTTTTCACTTTGACTTTTAATACCATATTAAAAAACCAACTCAACCAAAAATATAAATTGATGTTGACGCCAAATAAATGTTTCATACTCCCATATATGTAGTTGAGTACAAGGTAGACTCACGAAATTAAGAACTGTAAGAAAGAAAGCAGCAAAAAAATAATTCAGAACCTTATCTTGAAAAGTCATAAATGTTTTGATTGAAACAAAATTCAAGTATCTATTTACCTAATACCATGTTTGGGTACAATGATTTTATTTGAAAATTTAAAATTGACTCAAATTCTTTGTTTGGCAAATTAAAAATTTTTAAATTTGAATTTGGGTCAAATTCCACTATTTTTTAAAGTAGTTAAAGTTGAGAATTTGACAATAACTATCCAAAACCTTGTCATTCTCAAATTCTTCATTTATGATTTCATAATTGAAATCTATAATCTAAAATTAAATATTTATTCTCAAACACTACATATTAAAATTTGAATGGATGAACTAGATAAACAAAAAGAACAATGAGAGCATAATCACATTAATGTGTATACATAGTTTGGATGTCAACGAGTCGCATTCGTGTTGGGTCATGCATATTACAACTTTCAGCAGCAAATCAACTATTTTAAACTCTACCTCCGATTCAGACTCAAACTATAATTCCTACAATTTTGTTCTGACTCTGACTCGAATTAGATCATGTATATTTCAACTTCAACTTTACTCCGACTCGGATTCTTAAACTTACAGCAGAGTCAAATATAACATCATGTTTTCAAAAAGCAAAATCATTTAACCGTACACAAATTTATAAAAAAATTGTCGTTCCAATAGGCTATAATTTGCCCATGCAAAATTCTACTTAACAAATTTATATAGCCCGACCCTATCATCATGTTAACTTAAAAATATGCTAGGGTTTGCACAAATTTTACTTAATAACAAAAAGCAAATTCATAACAATGATGTATTTTGAATACGCACCAAAAAAACTTAAATAATATTAAAGTCTTGAGTAAAACACTTCTATGATGAGATCAAATAACCCTACCAAAGTCCAATGATAAACACATAAATAATATTCGAAATATTTTTAGATATTGAAAAAATACAAATTTGTAATTAGTATATATTTGAACAAGTCGAAATTAGATGTCCGAATCAGATTATTTTTTGAGATTCGACTTGGACTCAAAGTCTAATATATTAATTAAATGGATTCAGAGTTAGACTTCTTTTCCTCAAAGTCGAATCAGATTATTTTTCATAAATCGAGTCGGGCTAGAAGATCCTTACATACAAATACAAGCAACATAAACGCATTTCAAAAAGCAATACTTCCCTCATGTTAGAAGTACCTGTAGTCTTTATCTTGAAGTTTATTTTGAGAGTACATTGGTCTTACCTTGCTTTGGCATAACGAAAGTTATTAATGATGTTGATCTTTAAAAATACATGTCACATGAAATCAACTTAATTAAAGCTTAAAAAAATAATTAAAACACCGTAATACATTATATACTTTATCACTTTCCTTGAATAATAGGCATTTACTCTATCAAATATCAATACATAAAACTTCCATTGACAGAAAAGATAAGTCAACCTAAGTGTGAAAGTTCAAATTTTAGTTTGGTATTTTCATGAAACCAAATCAAACCAACTTTATTTTGAGTTTTTGATTTTCTAATTCAAACCAAAACAAATTAAGTTGCACTCCAAGTCGAATCAAACTAAATTAGTTCTGTTTAGACTTTTTTTTGTCCAATCCAAACTAAATTTCCAACTAAACAAAACTAAAATGCAAATCGAATTAGATTACCAAAATAATAAAGCATAAATATCTAAAATCATGGTAGAATAAACGGAAATGGCAAATTGAAACTCCAATTAATGAATTAAGGTTTATGATTGTTAAAACAAGATTTACGTCGTTTTTGTTAGTATTGCTAATTAAATTCTTTTATTTGCACGTTAAGTTGTACAAGATTCACGCTCATTAAGTAGTTATTTAAGATCAATGTAAATAGTGTGATAGTATTTTAATCCGGTTTAGAATTTCGGCTTTTAGTTTTTCAATTATTGATATGCTCAAACCTAATCCAAACCAAAACAATTTGATTTTAAAAATTTCAATTTGAACCGTACCAGTCAATTTGTAAAAAGTCCAAATTATATTTCTTAGTTGGTTTGATTGGCGGTTTTTTTCTGAATAACTTTCACCCCTAAGTCAACCCATATATCAATTACAATGGTTGATTGTCAAAATGTTTCATGTAATTGTTATTTATGTATTTGTTGACATAAGGAGCTTACATGATTTTCTTCAAAAAAAAAAAAAAAAGGAGCTTACATGATTACACAAAATATCTAGGCACAAGTAACATAATAAATAAGAGACTAATCTTTTTCTTTTTAGAACTTTTATGTTAAAATATGTAATTATAGCCTTTACAAGACAAAAAAAAGGGGATACGCATATCACAGTTATTTATTAATTTAACCTATACTTTTGGGTCGAAAATACCAAATGATTGTACTGATTGTAATTGGAAATTATTGCCTTTTTCACCTCAAACTTATAATAAATTAATTAGACCTTACAATAAACTTATTAAACACCTACGTACTATATATTCATCCACAAATTAAGCTTGAATATAGTCATCTATAATTGCATAATGATGCATACTTGCCGGTCATCAATTGTGTGATTATTACATGTTTCATTTCATTACAATCGACAAATGTAATTAAAACTAATTATTATATTAAATATTCAATTTGAAACATGTTAAAAGCGTTTATTATTACCCAATTTTTAAAGAGCGCCACCATTTTCATTTTATTGCCACCCCTTTTTTAATAAAATTACTAAAATGCCCTTAAATTCAATTTTAATTATAAAATCAACTAAATTTCTCAATAAAAATTAAATTAAAATAAAAATATAAATTTTAGAAAAGAAAATAATTTTTAAATCGAAAAATAAATTTGATCACACGTTTTGTATTGAAATTTGATACATAATCACTCCTTTGGCCGAAACTTTTGATATGAAAATCACATTACAACAATATTTATAGCATTAGAACCTAGACTTCAAGATCTTTCCAATGATATACTATATTCCCAATTCCGATAACTGAGCGAGAAATGACAATCGTTTGAAGTTTATTTGTGCTGAAATTTGATACATATTCATTCTTTTGGCCATAACTTTTTATAGAAAACTCTTATTAGTGCAATGTTTGCGGCATTGGAAAATAGACTTCAAGAGATTTCCAACGACATATTATATGCCCAATTCTAACAATCGAGCGAGAAATGACAACCGTTTAAAATTTGCAGTAATTTCTAACGACCAGGTCCAATCGCACATTTTGTGTGATTGGACCATGGTGGAATTACACATTTTGTCCGATTGGACCATGGTGGAATCGCACGTTTTGTGCGATTGGACCGTAGCCTGATCGTTAGAAATTACTGCAAACTTTGAACGGTCGTCATTTCTCGCTCGATTGTCAGAATTGGGTATATAATATGTCGTTGGAAAGCTCTTGAAGTCTAGTTTCTAATGCCGTAAATCTTGCACTAATAAGATTTTTCTATAAAAAGTTATGACCAAAAGAATGAACATGTATCAAATTTCAGCACAAATAAACTTCAAACAATCGTCACTTCTCGCTCGGTTATCGGAATTGGGCATATGATATATCGTTGGAAAGATCTTGAATTCTAGGTTATAATGCCTCAAATATTATAATTATACGATTTTTCTATTTAAAGTTATAGCAATTAGAGTGAATATGTCTCAAATTTTAACACAATCATATCGATTTCGCAATCATATTGATGCTCATTTTCATTGGCCATTGTAATTCAATTTTTAGTTTTAGCTTGTTTTAGTTCAATTAGTGTTCGGAGAAAGTTTTTTAAAAAATGTTAGAGATTAAAGGTTTGAAAAGTAATCAGGGGCAATTTTGGAATTTCAATATATAAGGGGTGGCGATAAAATGAAAAGGGTGGCGAAATTTAATAATACCCTATTATTATCCATATGTGAGTTGTTCCCTATGGAAGAAAAAGACAGCATATGCCACTTTATAAACCTAAGGATTAACTACTGCTACTATTAATTCATTTTAATAATAAACCTCCTTTAAGTTTATGTATTAGCTATTTTTAACCTTGTTTGGGTTACCCAAACCTGTGTTTTAGATTTTAATAAAACAAAAATTAAACATAATAACATGTTGTTGAGAAAAGTCTTACGTCTAGTTACAGGCTCACCTAAGACAAGTTGTCATTCTCAGCTCTACCCGAAAACCTCACACCCAAGACTTTTTGCTCACAATCCCTATTGAAGGCATGGGGCAGAAAATCAAAATCATCGCCAGTATCGAGCTATATTGTGTTATCGGCTAGCTATTCCCTCATTCGCTGAAGATAGCCTATGCCCAAGCTGCAACTATCCCAAAAGGGATAAATGGGGGGACCATGCTGTACATTGCTCTAGCGAGATTGGCGTCAAGTTTCGACAATTCGGTTCGGGACATGCTTGTAAATATCTGTTGCAAAGCAGGAATTTCAGTCCGTAAGGAGGCACCGTTGGGATTCTATTCAGAGACAGGAAAAGATCTTAGACCTGCAGATGCTAGATATCCTTCTTTTCAATTGGTTACATGGACAAGTCACTACAACAAATTTAGTTTTTTACGACATTGGATTTAGTGGCATCAAAAAAATGCTATTAGTTTTTATTTTAAGTTCCGCCATAAGGTGATTTAGCTACACTTAATTTAATTGGTCTTTAGAGACATATGTAATTGTCACTATAGTCTATAGTGGCATTTGTGAGAAATGTCACTAGATCCTATGTCGCTAAAAGCTTTAGTGTGACTTTTTAATATGCCGCTAAAGGCTCTAATAAATGTCACTAAATCTTCTATATACATTATAAAAAATTTGAAATAGCGACATTTAAATTAAATGTGGCTAAATATATCCCACTAAAAGCAAATTATGTAGTAGTGAGATGCATGTGTGGATGTCACTGGAGGATTGCCCTTTGCTGGCACATGAGTCACCTCATTGTCACCTGGTGCTTCTTTAGCCAATGCAGCAAAAAGAAAGAGGAAGAAATACTCCGCAAAGTGTGAAGAGAATGGTTACAAATTCATCCCGTTCGCGTTCTCTACCTTTGGAGAGTTGGGTGAAGATGCTCTTGACCTGCTAGCAAGGATTTGTTCTTTTTCTTTGAGCAACTCGGGCAACACTAGTTTTAGGGCTTACATTTTTCAGAGACTAGCTTTTTGTATTCAAAAGAGTGTGGGTGCTCAGCTTGATGCTCGGCTCCCCCACCAATTTCTTGTAAAGTCTCATTTTATGAAATGAAATATGATTCCATTAAATAAAATAGATAATAATAATAATAATAATAATAATAATAATAATAATAATAATAATAATAATAATAATAATAATAATAATAATAAGGAAAATTTGCTCAAAATAATCTCAACTATCACCCGTTGGCCAAAAATGATCCCAACTATCAATTATTTTTTAATAATCCCAACTATTCTCATAATTTGTTAAAAACATACCCACCTCTCTTATAACCAATTGCAATAGGTAATTTTTCCACTTTTTTCTTTCTTTTTTAATTAATAAGGGAAAGGGTTAATTTTAAACAGTTAAGCCAAAAAAGAAAAAAAGTAGAAAAGTTACATGTTCTAGCCGATAACAAGGGGTAGGTATGGTTTCAACAAATTATGAGAATAATTGGGATTATTAAAAAAATAATAGATATTTAAGATTATTTTTGGCCAACGAGTAATAATTGAGATAATTTTGAGTAAATTTTCCTTATAACAATAATTATTATAATAATAATGATGATTATTTTCGATCATTCTTGAAATTAAATGAGAAGATTTCAACAGTCAACAACTTTATTGCTTGAAGAACAATGAATTTAAAAAAATAAAAAAAAAAAAAAAAAAGAGGCAGCAAATAATGAAGATATATATAGTATAGAAGTATATTAGACAGTTTGATAAGATAAATTAATAATTATTGATATTATATTATACTGTTGAAAAAAACAAAAAAATATTATCATTATCATGTACAATAAAGGAAAAAGATGTTAATTAATTGATGTATGAGAATTAAGAGCCCGTAGCAGTAGCAGATGAAGTCTGTTTCATTTTCTTGATATTGACTCATTTGATAGAAGAGCTTTCTACTATACCAATTACCAATTATTGGGCCATCCTCCTTCATTTCATTTTCCATTTTGGGATCGTAGATTTTCTAGCTAGCTAATGACATACATATTATATTCTACCTAATTAACTTTATTTTCTCAATATTTAGAGAAAATAAACCTTGAAAATTAAAAAAAAAGAAAAATGCAAAATTTAGTTGTGAGTAGGAGGGTGTACTTTTGGTGGTGCATAATCTAAGTTGAAACCAGTTTGTGAGACTTCATCTTTAGTCTTTGGCACACGCCATGATACCCGTTTTGGAAACTTTCTATAATTAGAAAGTTTATGGGAGTTTTTTGAATATGGATCAGTAATTGCTCCATCATTTTCTTTGTTTTTCGGCATCTGATCTTGTTCATTATTTGTAATGCTCACTTCATCAGATGGGATAATGTCACTCATTGTTTTCATTTCCACTTTCACCTTCTCAATTGTCTGCTGCAAACAATTATATCAACGATAGTTACTAATTCACTTCAAATAATGTTAACAAAATACAAAATTGTAGTTGTTGAAAATACTTCACATGTGAGACAAGATCTTACATCGACAAAATAGTGGGTTCTTGTCTTGTTGACTTGCATATATAATTGGTAGGCTACTTTTCCTACTACCATATGGTTTTGGGAAGCAATGAACCTCTCACCAAGTGTATGTGCAAGTCAACGCTCTTGACCCGTGGGTTTGTGGGCCCGAGCCCACGGATTTCCTGTGTCCACACGAGTGGGCCACGGTGAGATTATGTGACGAATTGTGACGGCCTAATATAGTGTCAACCATAATTAATGTAAACAATTAAAAAAATATATATATACATATATATATATATATATATATATATATTGAGCGGAGATTTATAAAATTATAATTAATCACTTTAACACTCTAAATGTACATAGTTGCTAATAGAAATGATATCATCTAATTAATTGACCTTCAATTACAAATATCATTTCCAACTCTATAGGAGAAGCGCAATTTCTTTAACAACACAAATTAAGTATTTCCTAATTGATAGATATATAAGTTTCTACAGAATTGGGATTGTCACCTAGTCAATGGCCGACATATTTCAGACATATTAGTGTTGAAGTGCTCATGTGTTACCTACATGTTAGTTGTCCCACATCGGAGAAAGAGAAGAGTATGTATCACTTTGTATACTTAAAGAGTAACTCCTACCATGGTTTTAATAGTGAATCTTCTTTGGGTTTATGAATAGACTACTTCTTCTCCTTCTTATTTGGTTGTCCAGCCCCATTTTCTAAATTCTAGCAACTATTAAGTATAGATTATACTGAATTTATTTTTTAAAAAAGTGCTCAGTATACTAGGATGAAAAGATTGTTATGATACGCCCCTTTCAGTTTTATTTTTATTATTATTTTCTATCTGTTATAATAATTTTTACTACCCCTGGTAAGTTTCTAAGTTTGCCATTGGTCTACCTATATATAAAGACAAATTCGGGTGTACATTACTGTTTAAAGGAAATTTAGGCTAAACTCAAGATCAAATGAATTGACCCTAAGCCAAACAAAACATGAAATCTGTGAATCAGAACTTGTATATTGACATTTTGACATCACATAAAAGATTAAACTATTTTGATTTCATAAAAGCAAACCATTAAGAGTATCCGAGTAGAAGGATCATCATCATCATCATACCCAATATCCCGCTCAAAAGGCAGGGTTTAGATGAGGCAAGATGACCAAACAATTCTTTTCTGTACTCCCTTTAGGGAGGATTAGACGAAAGTGGTCTATTTTTCCCTAAGATGATCGGAGTAGAAGGATCATACTAAAAAATATTAGAAGTGAAAAAAAAAAAAAAAAAAAAAAATGTATTACTATATACGATAGAACACAAGATGAGTTACCTTAATAGGATGTTTAAAATGGGTGTGTTGAGGAAGGTTTTGAGTGACAAAAGCTGGAAGAAGGCGGCGATTGGCGGTTGTTGAAGTAGTGAAGCATAAGCATAGAAGGCAGATCATAACTAAACATAAGATGTTTGACATGGTGATCACAAGCTACAGTGGAACATAAACATAAAAGATTATGAGCATTAAATGTAGATCATCTCTAACATAAAATTTAATAATGATTGCCTTCCTGTTCTTCCCTTATAGTTATATCCTTTTATGAACCAAACAAACCCTATAACTTTCAAAACATGAAGAGAGAAGAGTAGGAGAAAGAGAAAGAAAGAGGAACAAGTTTGAGCTACTTAAGCTTAGATATAAAGAAAGAATTAATAATGCCAAAAACAAAGATTTTATCATTTTAGTGTATTAATTAAAAAAGGAAGATAATAGGTCAAAGGAAAAACAAGTTGTAGGGTGTAGGGCATGTCCTTATGTTTGTATTATCGAGACTGTATGACTACTTACTAGTTGCAATTTACTAATTAATTAATTAATTAATTATTGTTTTTGTCTTTAATTTGGTTCACAAATGTGCAAAAATAATGCATGGGTTTGATTTCCTTGTTTCTTGTCCATTTTCATCTATACTTTTGACCTTGGGGGTTGGGACCTTAAAGTACTATAAGTTTAACAAACAAGATTAAAATGCCATCACTTTTTACGCTATCAACTCGATTGCCATCATCCACAAACTAAACTCTCCCTTCATTAAATTGCTAGCTAGTATAATGTTTATTTAAGTTTCTACCATTAAAAAAAAATTATAGGAAACTATCCAATTTATACGACTTTTTTCAAAAAACTAACTTATATAAAAAATTTGCAAAAAACTATCTTATATAATACAATTATTTACAAAACACTACCTTTTACTGATTTTCGTCAGTTGACTGTTAACATTAACATTGACAAACACAAAAAACTACATTATAATACAATTCTTTGCAAAACACTACCTTATAGTATAATACAATTTTGTGCAGGTCAACATTAATGTTAATAGTCAAATGACGAGAATCATTAAAAGGTAGTGTTTTGCAAAAAATTGTATTACATAAGGTAGTTTTTTGCAAAAATTTTTATATAAGGTAGTTTTTTTTTAAAAAGTATATAAATTAGGTAGTTTCTTATAATTTTTCTTTAGAAAAATCGCAATTATATTGATTTCAACTATGTCTTGCCATATCAAAGTTGGTTTATCTTTAACCTTATTAAACACAATGAAAATTCTACTCCTTCAATATACTCTCTCCTATTTATAGAGAATGAGACATTTGGATTTTGCACCAAAACCAAGGAGAGGTGGAGGACTGCTTAAAAGAGAGTGGAAAATTCTCTTTTTCCATAAAGGGTATTGATATTTATGTGTTGTTGTATTGTTATAGTAAAGGGTAAAAGGATAAAAAATTGACAAAAATAGAAAAGGAACATTTTCAGTGATTTAGCCCAATAAGAAAATGTCTCATTCTCTATGAATAAGAGGGAGTATATGTTTAAAAGATTATTGATGTTATGAATTCTTTAGGTAAAAATCTTGTATATATTTGGTTCATATTATTTCACTATGAACCAAATTAATAATAGAAAGTATATCTCAATATATAATTGTACTTGCTTTTACTTATGTAAAATTATACTTACTATTTTAATAGTTTAGTGTTAGTTCACAATAAAATAGCGTAAATCAATTATATACAAAACTTGTTTGTATTTTATTTATTGTCCAATTAATGTATGATTTTACATATGGCATGTACCGAAGTTGGAAGTAAAAGAAAAATTATTAGAAAATTATTGTTAAATTGAAGTCAACATCTACTTATATTCATTGCATAGACTAATATTTTATATTATGAAATATTTTATGAAAAAAAATCTCTCTTTAATTAATATGATTGCAATTTTTAAATTAGTATTTGTTGTAATTTGGTAGATTATAGCTAGTAATAGTTTGAGTGCTTGATCATAGATGAAACATCCCACATTTTAGTAGTACACATAGTTTCCCTCACCTTAACATGGCATGCCTCATTAATCATATATAGAAACCCTACTACACTAAAAGTCTAAAATCAAAAATAAATCAATTATAATTTGATAAAAATTAGAAATGTTTAGCTAATTAATTGATTAAAATTACAAATAAATAACATGTGGGACCCACATGTCAAATAGGGCCCGATGTACTGAGTGTACTGTAGGTCCGTATGTAGCATAGTCGTCCCAACTTCCAAGCATAGTCTGCAACCCCAGACCGCAAAGGTCGGTAAAACATGCCACGTCGAAGGAAGATTTGCATGAGACAAATATATTGCCACGTGGAGAAGTCCCACTTGGGCCGCAAATTTCATGTTGTTATGTCTTTAAGTGTGGGCCCAACAGAAAACCCAAGTCTGCTTTATCCCAAATCCCAACCATAGAGTCCCAAAGGGATTGTAGTCTTTCTTTTGACATCATGTTTCTTTGTTTCGGTGCTTTTGCCACCAAGGATTTTGGGTATTATTAAAGTTCGCCACCCTTTTCATTTTATCGCCACTCCTTATATATTGAAATTTTAAAATTGCCCCTGATTACTTTTCAAATTTTTAATCTCTAACATTTCTTTAAAAACTTTCTCCGAACACTCATTGAACTAAAACAAGCTAAAACTAAAAATTGAATTAAAATGGCCAACGAAAATGAGCATCAATATGATTGCAGAATCGATATGATTGTGTTAAAATTTGAGACATATTCACTCTAATTGTTATAACTTTAAATAGAAAAATCGTATAATTATAATATTTGAGGCATTATAACCTAGACTTCAAGATCTTTCTAATGATATATTATATGCCCAATTCCGATAACCGAGCAAGAAATGACGATTGTTTGAAATTTATTTGTGTTGAAATTTGATACATGTTCATTCTTTTTGTCATAACTATATATAAAAAAATCTTATTAGTGCAAGATTTGTGGCATTAGAAACTAGACTTTAAGACCTTTCCAACGACATATTATATGCCCAATTCTGACAATCGAGCGAGAAATTACAACCGTGTAAAGTTTGCAGTGATTTCTAACGATCAGGCCATGGTCCAATCGCACAAAATGTGCGATTCCACCATGGTCCAATCGCACAAAATGTGCGATTCTACCATGGTTTAATCGCACATTTTCTGCATTTGGACCAAGGTGGAATCGCACATTTTGTGCGATTGGACTATGGCCTGATCGTTTGAAATTACTGCAAACTTTAAACGATTGTCATTTCTCGCGCGATTGTTAGCATTGGGCATATAACATGTGGTTGGAAAGCTCTTGAAGTCTATTTTCCAATGCCGCAAAGCTTGCACTAATACGATTTTTTTATAAAAAGTTATGGCCAAAAGAAGGAATATGTATCAAATTTCAGCACAAATAAACTTCAAACGATCGTCATTTCTCGCTCGGTTATCGGAATTGGGAATATAATATATCATTGGAAAGATCTTGAAGTCTAGGTTCTAATGCTACAAATATTGTTGTAATGTGATTTTCGTATCAAAAGTTTCGACCAAAGGAGTGATTATGTATCAAATTTCAATACAAAACGTGTGATCAAATTTATTTTTCGATTTTAAAAATTATTTTCTTTACTAAAATTTATATTTTA